>OMOT01041204.1:3525-20726 GCA_900312575.1 Acanthochaenus luetkenii | reverse complement strand
TGGACATGAAAAACAAGTCTGCCGTAACTACCCAGAATGCAACACTCTTAAAGCAACAGGCACAAATTCTCGATAGCGGCTTTTTATTTTGATATTTTTATAGTATTTTTCCACTGATTGAAAAGAAAGCTGTTATTTATTTGAAAAGAGGTAGCTGTTTATATGAAGTGACTCATTTGTTACAAAACTGTTTAAATAAACGGTTCTGTACTTTATCGATACTCTTATCAGCTCTTTTTGATTATTATCCTCTATCATCCTTCCTCTAGCTGCTAGTGTGAAGTAGGGCTGTTCGATATGACGATATATATCCTGCGGCGATATAAAAATGTCTATCGTAGATATTTTCCTCTATCGCCATTGCCGCAAGAAAAGCAGCAGAACTGCTTTACGGCTGTATTTTACGTAATTCCCGACCCCGCTTTACATTCTGTACACGTGGACTGGAATAACAAACACACGGAGCAGCGTGACACAAAACGAAACTCTGTTGCATTTTTTTGCCTGTTAAACAACAGTTTTCAGTCGCGCACATTTTTCCATTGATTTACAACTAGAAAAACATTTTATGCGATGGATCATCAGCTCTTATCACGAGCTTGGCTCTGTATGTAATCTGGACCATTTAGCCTCCGTCATCATTTTACAGTAACTATCTGCTGATGATGCAGCTAACTTAGAACAGGATTATCCACTAGAGGTGGGCTGATCGAAACTGGTATCGATACTCGCATGCTACTCATATGGTATTGATGCCCTTTGAAAAGTATCAATTTCAAAGTTATTTTTAATCCAAAATGTGTCACTCAAGCGTCATAGTTTCACTACGAGGTGGGAAATTCCCCAGTTCCAGGAAGGCAGCCTTACAATCTCCCAAGAAGTGAGACGGCATCATGAAGGGGATTTAGTTTCATGGACTTTACAGTTCACAATGTCCAGAGGTTTTACAAGACTGTATTTCAACATGTTCCCAAAAAACTATTTGCAAAAGCAATTCAGAGCCTTTTTCAATTTCTGATTGTTGGTTTACTTTTACTTATTAATTATATATGGTTGTCTTTTGGTCGTTTCTCTTCTGATACATGCTTTAGGGTCAGTTCTTATATTACAGGTTAGAGGGTTCCTTGCACAATTTATTATCTTTATTATTATTAGTTATCTGAGAATCTCTTTCATATCCAAGCAAAATTGGTATTGTAACTGAAATATCCCTAACCGAATAGATACTGAATCAAATGAATTTGGGAAGTCAGTGGCACCGGTTCACCTTTAGAACCGGGTTTCGGGGGGCATCCCTAGTGACAACCCAGTGCTGCTGTTTAGTTGTGGCACGCTGATGGCACAAGAACAATTTTAAGGATCATATTGAGCAGGGTTTTGACATGTCTGATGATGAGGTGTGAACTGTATCAATTGATAGCTGCAACATTTTTTGTCTGTTTTTGAGAAGAAAATGTCCAAATTCTGATTCCAGCTTCTCAAATGGGATTATTTTCTGTGAAATGTAATTCATTGTGGGGTTTTTTCTTTTACTCAGAACTTTTTGTAAATAGAAGTTGTAAAAATGATGTTATGTATTCATAATTGTCTCTTTAAAGTGATGCTAAAGATGAATTTGCATACTAAAACCTTAAGGTAATTATATTTGGTCAAATAATGTATGATGCTGTTTTTTGGCTGGTAAAAGTATTATTTGCCATTTCTGCCATTGGCAGATGAGCCAAAAAGTTTATTTTGCACCCTGCGGATACACATCCATGAAGAATGATTCTATCCTATAGTTTTCATCAAGCATTCATGTAAGACCAATATTTGTGGTGTCAGTGTGGATATGAAAGTGGGGGATTCAGAAGTTTAGAATATTGGCTCTCAATATACTATAAACTATTTGAAAATCATTTTGGCTATTGTGCCATGTAGCTGTTATGAAGTTGTTCTAGCAATGTGAGTGTACTATAAACTGAGTAAATGTAAAGTGATATTGTGACATACTCTACATTGTACAAAACCTACTGGTGAATACAAATCTTTCTTTTTCTTATAGTGACTGATATTAAGCCATGTCCAGAGAATACGACAGAAACAGTCAAGACAGATGAGAAGACAACGGAAAAGCTTTCTGAAGAGTAAGAAGTTGCTATTAAGTCATTTATTTTTTCACTTTTAGCAAGTTAAATCTGAACTAACCTGATCTGTTTTTGTATCGTAGCGGAGCAGTGAAGCCACAAGGTGATGGGAGTCTATCGGATGCTTGTCTGCAAAAAGAAGTCAAGAAACTAAAGGACGCTGACAAAGATGGCAACCAAACTATCATTGTGAGTGATTCAGTTCATTCCTCCTGTTGCGATTTGAAATTGAGTAATCCTATGCATGTCAACCCTACTATGATCAAGCGTTGGTGCATGTCTCTGTGAATACTAAGTATACTTCAAAGTATCAGTTAGGGGTCAGCCTTCACTTTTGTTGCTTGTGTTGTTGATCAGAATGATGTAAAATGTGGAAATGATGGGGTGAGGTGTTGTGGGCTACATGTAAGGCTAGGTGCCGGATCATTGTAGTGTAGATGAGCTTAGTTCTGATTGTGTTTGAGTGCAGGTAAAGATGGGGATAGTTCTGGGACAACATCATTTACTGTGTTGGTGGTGTTTGGCTACCTCAATGAAAATTCTGTGATGGGGCTTGATATCTTCAATAACACATCATGCATTCTCACACCTAATAGCACTGTGGGGATAGTTGCATCAAATCCCTTATATTGTTAAATATGTTCTCGGATGTGAGGACTGATCCACTGTTTGTGTTTCCTTTGTCTTCTAGGATGCAGGACAGAAACACTTTGGTGCAGTGGCCTGCAGTGTGTGTGGGATGCTCTATTCTGCTGCTAACCCTGAGGATGAATCTCAACATTTACTCTTCCACAACCAGTTCATCAGCGCTGTCAAATATGTGGTGAGAGGGAGATTCCATAAATTACATGGCCATTATGTGCCTTGCCTACAGTCTCGATCCACAACTCAGTCCATTGATTAGGTGAAATGCCTCCTCAGTATATGGGCTGCGGAGCACATTTCACAACACATTTATTTTTGACTTACCACCACCAAAATCTCTAACCTTGTGGGATGACAGGTTACAAAAACTGTCCAATAAACCAGCTACTTGTGAGTCGATGGGATAGGGCCACAACTCAAGTATTATGGCGATGTTCCCAATGTGGTTTTTTTGTGTGTGTATTTTTCTGCCTTTTTCTGTTATGTTTCTCCTAGTTTTAGTTGTTGCCAATCCCCGATGTGCTCCACAGTCCCGGTCGTTGTGCGACCCTCGCGCTATCTCACCCAGAACACCCACCGCCCGATAATGTTAATGAACACTTGTTTCTTTTTTTTTCAGGGATGGAAAAAGGAGAGGATCCTAGGGGAGTATCCTGATGGCAAGATCATTCTTGTCCTACCAGATGATCCCAAATATGCTCTCAAGAAGGTATGTTTCCAGGGAACTAGCCTTGGCCTGAAGGACGACTATTGGGGATTACAAAAGGCTTGTCGATATGACCGATAGGGAATTCCTTGCTAAGGCAATTCAAATCTAATATAGGTGGACTATTAGAACTTTGTAAACAAACTGCTCATGTCCTAAACTTGTTATTTGCCAATATGTTGCACAGTTAACTATGTAATTTATTTTGGTATGGCTAAATGAGGCAGTGGTTTGTGTCTGATGCAAGTCATGCCAGTACTTCTTACATGAGCTGAGCCACTTGTTTTAATGCTTGCCAGGAGGACAAGCATCTACATGTGCTGATGTGGTTAAGAGACTAGGATTTTCTTGTTGAACTGCATGTCTGAAATGCCTGTGATAGTAACCTTTTCCTGTCCTGTGGTGATTTAAAGCAAATTAACGGTAAATGAAACACAATCTGCAACCAGATCGCATTTGGTTTATGTTTACAAGAAAGTCTAACTTGTTTCCGTCGTAATAATGTGAATTTCGCCAGTGGTTTGTCTTGTGTTCTGTGGATATCACCTAAAACTGATGTATACCAGCGGCGGTGAAAGTAATGGGTGCAATGAGAGACTGAGATTCTGTTCACGGAACGGTAGGCAGCTAAGACGGCGCAAGTCCTCTGGAGCTAGAAGGCAACAGATCTGATGTAAGTTCAGTCATGACGTTTCAACTGGCGAAAACATAGTCTGGATCTTCTTCCTTTCTTATTTGCCATTGCAGAGTATTGTGTTGTGTTAAGTGATCTATCTGGAGTGTGCTCTCTCTCTGTCAGACTGACAGGCGGTTGAGATGGATTCCTGCTCCTCCTCACATCTCTGGCACTGTAGTCGATGCTTTTTTGATTGGCAAAGATGTAGTCTAAATTGATAGAAATGGCACATACACCACTGCGTTGTCTTTTGTGGTGCAAGGAATAAAATCCCCTGAAATTGTTAGTCATTACAACAACAACAAAAACAGATATTTTTCATACTTTTTTAATTGGTTTTCAGACAGAAGATTAGTTTGTCCATTAATCATTGAAATATGGGTTTAAAAGCTGAAAACGATTACTTTAGTTTGTATACTTGCAATTAATATTTTAGAATATACTTTTGGAATACACCAGTGGAATTAATTCCATCATTTATTTTAAATATGTAAAGATGCTAATTATTCATAACTTTTGAACTATAAATGATTAATCCTTTGTTGAGTGTATGTTAGCACAGTAAGATGCGTTCTAGTAGTAAGTTATTATTGCTGAATTGTATTTTAATTATATTTTAATTATTTAAGAGAGACCCATAACAACTTGTGGAGTGAACACTGTAAGGCAAATATAATATTGTAAAAGGTTGGCAATTTCTGAAAACAAATCTATAATAACGAATGGATGGATTTTGTATTTTATTAGTTGTAAGCTGTTCTGATTAAGCATAAACAGATTAAATAACCTAGGTGATTCATTTTTGAGAGTTTTTGGTGAGTAAGTTATAATGGGAGGTTTTTATTCATAAAAATGAATTCTATATGAACCATGTAGCCTCAAGCCACCACCAGCATGTGATTTGCTCACTGCAGTAACTGCTTGTTCCTCAGGTGGAGGAGATCAGGGAGATGGTGGACAATGACCTCGGCTTCCAGCAGGTGGAGACCAAGTGTCCCTCTCAGACCAAAACCTTCCTCTTCATCTCCAATGACAAGAAAGTGGCTGGATGCCTTATAGCAGAGCACATTCAAGAGGTGAGGGACTGCCATTTCATATGTGTCTCTTTGTGTGCGCACGTGTGCATGTTCATGATGTAAAAACAAAACCAAGAAGAACAGACTGCATATGTCTACTGATTGTTGCCCATATTAAATGTAAACTGTCAATCATCTGTGTACTTGTAAATGCACACAGGGGTACAGGGTGATTGAAGATCCCGTTCCCGAGGGTTCGGAGGGAGAGAAGGTGATGTTTGAACGGCAGAGAGCTTGGTGCTGCTCCATCACCCCAGAACCTGCCCTCTGTGGCATCAGCCGCATCTGGGTCTTCAGCATGATGAGACGCCAGGGCATCGCCTCACGCATGATCGAGTGCCTCAGGTCAGTCTGTCTTCAAACAGCCAAGATTTGATGTTGACTCGAACCCGACTTACAAAAAAACAACCAGTTGAACATAACTAACTCGTGCTTCTTTTGTTTTCCCGAATAGGAACAACTTCATATATGGTTCATACCTGAGCAAAGATGAGATCGCTTTCTCCGACCCCACTCCTGATGGGAAACTCTTTGCCACACATTATTTCGGCACTTCTCAGTTTTTGGTTTATAACTTTCTTAGTGGAACACGCACATCCCAACCCAAGGCTGATGCAGTGTGACAGGAAAGGTAATGAGGGACTGGACTTGTGTAGGATTTAACTGAGGCGCTCACTGACCAATGGGACCTACCGTCACTAATCAGTATCTGAATTGTACCATTGACACGGTGTCTTTAGTCACATAGCTAATCAAAAACAACTGTAAATTACTCCTCGGAGGGGATACGCATTGGTTTTTAATCTCAGGATGAAAACAACAAGGTGTTGTTGAAAAATGTCATGAACTCACCCTTTAATCCCTCCCTGCATAGTATTTTGAAACAAAGAATATTTTCTTTATACATTTTTTAAGTAAACAAACTGCTTTTATTGGAAGTATTGGAGTTTACATGCATGATTGACAGCAATAGAATACAAAGAGCATTTCACTATAGTATACAACTAGTGTTTTTAAAAATATATATATATTGAGGTCCCCTTCCCCCAGAAGCAAAATGGTGAACAAGATCGATGGACTGCATTGAATAAAATTGATATTTTAGAATTATATCATTCTGTTGTGATAATGTTTTCACTCTTACATACTGTAGTATACTGTGTGTACATCATGTGTACATTGAGGGTTCTTTCATGTTCATCTCCTTGCAGTCAATAGCGATGCTGCCAGCGCCTCAAGTTGTGTTTAAGCAACACTGATGATGGTTAGTGTGTCACAACTGCAGAGTGGTTGACGCTGACATTTTTCCAAATCGTACTTTCTCAATTTCGCTGTCACGTTTTAATAGAATGTTTCGAACTAATCATCTAGTTCGGATAATTGAATTGGAGGGACTCATTTCAGCAAGCGATGTGGGTTGGAACTGTAGCTTGGGCATTAATTGTGTACTCTAATTTTCTTGGATCACATGGCCTCAAATGTTTAGGTTTTCAAGCTGAGCCATATGCTGTATACCATTTGGCAGGACATTGTAGCCTATATACTGTATGATCGATGTCTATTTTAATTTTAACAAGTCTGCTTTGTTTGTGCCTGAATGAATGATGTGTGGGCTTAAGATGTTTATTTTTCTTATCATTATCTTTCAGATTGTTCCGATTTGTTTTCTCAGCCATGTGCTGCTTAGCAGATGATACTTTTTATTGAGTCATTTTAGTTAGTATATAGATTATCATCCTCCTATTCCTTAGTAACAATGAAAACAAATGTATATCAATTTATGAAGTAGATTTATGCATACTATAACACATTTTATAATGAAAGAGGTGGGCAAGGTCTTACAGCTCAGGTGTTAAATGGTATTTGAGTGATGGTAAGTGTCATCCAAATGTCAACCTTGATGATTGCAAACGAGGCTATTCGCTCGGTGATCAACACAAGGGGTTGAGATGAACCTCTGTCTCTCTCACCACACCTATCTACAGTATCATTGTAATTCATCCATTATTGTTTACTTCTTACTTCTCGTTAAAGCAGTTGCTTTTAGAATGATGTGTCATGTGTAAGATGAAATATGATTTATACGAAGCTGTTATGTACATATTTATTTAAATAAACAATTTTAAATATTTTTGCTGGCTCCATTTTCTTTAGCAGTAGTTGAAAAAAACAAACAGGTAATTCTTACATTATTATGCACGCTCTAAAGCTGAAGGCAGTAAAAGAACAAAACAGTTGTACAAATGGCTAAAATATTGGCCGTGTTGATGGCCAATGCCACCTAGTGGCCATTGTTAAAGTACGATTTTTGGGGGGATGCTTTGATAACGCACATAATTATTCCGTGAAATGTTAGCAGAGATAATCATGATCACCGGAAGATGTTAACTGTTAATGCATATAAACTGCAATTGCTGGTGCTCTATATAATATGGTGTGAAATGTCTGGCTCCCTTGCTTTCTCTTTGTAGATGGAGATGTAAACACTCCCCTCTTGGTGCATTCCACGGCTCTCCTGTCACAACACCGGCCAGCAAAACAACCTTACAACAACATGGATACTTCCTCAGACAGAGAGTGAGAAAACAGAGCTCCCAGTTCCTCCTCGGAGATCTGATACTGATCAGCAGGAGAACACACCCGAGCTGGGCTTTCGAAAGGTATCCTAACACCAAGTTCACTGTGATCATCACTAGCTGATTCCCCCCCAGTTGTTGAATCTGCCTACCAAGAGATCCACATCCATAAGGATCATCTGGATTTAATATAGCTGTGATCTACACCAACAAACAAGCTGCATAGAAAAATGAAAGAGAGACACAAGATTTGGAAATACGCACTTTTATTGTCAAACAAATGAACGAGACAAAGTTGTCACAGCTGCCAGATTTTAAAGCATAAGACTTCATTGAAACCATAAAGGTCAGTTATCCTAAGTATGTATTTAGCTATGGATAATTAGTACAAATCTATAACTGTATTATTTACACCTTGTACAACCAATAAACAAAACAATATTAAATCAAGCGTCAAAACGAATATCTACGCAGACAATTTCTACAACCACTGCGGAATCTGTTTTAATGTCCAACAATCAATTCAGTTGCTCTGTGACTAAGTACAAATATTTCAAAACCAGCACCATTTCGACCTCAACACCAGGCCCAAACCTGAGCCGAGACCAGGTCGTGACCTGTTCACTGGGCGCAGTGGGATCGGCGTTACTCCCTGACATCTGTGGGGATCTGATCTGTTTTAAGAGTTTGAAAAGAAGATTACAGTAATGCTCTGGATGCTCACTCTCTGGACAGGCCACCTGAAGGAGATAGAGCTGCTCTGGAGCGGGCGTGGCAAATACACAATCGAGGTGTTACTGTGCATGTATATGCAGTAACACCCTTTGTATATATATGTACAGTACATATAGAAAAACATATATACACGTTTTATGTCAAACAAATAGCGTAAACGGATCAGTTGCATCAAGCGCTTTGAACGTGCGATCCTAAAATGTGAAGGTTGAATAAAGGTTCATTCAAATTCGTTGACATATGACAATATGTTACGCCAAAGCTTATGGCAACGCTGAAATGTAGGCACCAAAAACAAGGTAACATTACGTTGTCGCCCAATGATGTGCACCTATTTAGAAACCTTAGGCATTGTTCTTTAGTTGCATGATTTCTGTTGCAATATTAGCTTCACCCAATAGAAAGTCCCCGCTGAATGTAGCTCATCACAGGATGGGACAGTGCTGACCACAAAATGTGTACAATATATCCAAAACATCGGGATCGGCAAGTCTTCTGTCAGCAACGCCATGACCTTTCCCAGGCTGCGCCACGACAACCTCGGCATCAGGAGGACCCTGCATCAGTGGGTGTACTTTGTTGTCCGCCATCTTAAAGTCAGTGGCGCCGACAGCAGGCGGCATGCCGTTCTTCTTCGCCCACGTTTTGTTTCCCTCCGACTCCTCTCTCCTTTCTGCCGCGCTGTCGCCATTTGCGCTGCCCTTGCTCACGGCGCCCGGGTCGTCCTGACACACGTCTGAGTCACTAGCGTGGGGCAGAGAAAAGTAGGTGCACTTTGTCGAGACCGTCTTCGCCGTGTCTTCCAAATCTGACTTTGTACTGAAGAGGGAGTAGGGGACGTTCTCTTTTGTGTTCTCGCACGTTCCGCCTTCTTGCGGCGGTTTCTCTACGGTTTTGTTTATCCCAACGGGGTCTGAGACCGACTTTCTGATCAGCGTGTTCTCTCTAAGGAGCCATGTCCCCATGTCAATCGGGACACTGTCTCCTGGCCCGACTTGTGCGTTAAAAGCGATGCATCGCGTCGCTTCACCAAAGGTGTCCAGTGTACTGGTGGAATTGAAGTACGACAAATCCGACATTAGTTTGGACCGAGTTAAGTGGAAGGGGGAGAAAATGCTAGAACCCTCTTTCTTGTTTTTCTTCGGTGCGGATGTCGGCCTTTCACTTGCAGCCCCATCAGCGTCTTTCTTGCCATAAAGCCTTTCAATTGTTCTCCTCACAAAGCCTTTAGTGATGGATTTCCGGGACGAGTCGTCTTCCCCACTGGACAGCTCACTCGAAGTCTGTGATTGGTAGCCACCGCTGTCGGAAGTCTCTGGCCTGTAATCCGACAGCTCTGATGTGTTTGGGCTCGGGAAACGCCTCTGTCCGTACTGAATATCTGCGACACTTTTAGCCAGGAACAGTTCCTTTATTGACCTGACCCTATTGCCCTCGGGTTCCGTGGTCACAACGCCACTAGAGTCATAGCTAAACGACAATGACGACTGAGGATCTGACCTGGCGCACACACCCGGCTGGGACGCGTGCGATTCGGAGGTTGAGTCCTCGACATCTGACCCAAAATGGACGTCTTTTTTGGAAAGCCGCCTGATTCTCGAACTTCCCGGCGCCTTTTTGCTCCGGTGCGCGTCGGCGACTTGCTTTTCCAAAACACTTACTCTCTCCGCGACAGACTGCGATATTATTTCTTCCGATTGGTGTTTTTCCACAGGCATTTCCTCCGACCGTTTTCCCCTGGCGTGCATTTCCTGATACCCCGCGTAGCTCTCCTCCATGTACCCGTCCGTAGTCGCGCGCTCTCCCTCTGAGTTTGACTCCTTCCCGTAGCTAAATACATCCTCGGTTGAGCTGCTCCGTTCATCTCCACCCGCGGGATGCTCTACCTCATCAGCGTGTTCCTCACAGCTTCCGTGGTCGTTCCCACTGTCTTCATCCACATCCAGACCACAATGCGTCTCTAATTTGTTGGACTCTTTCACTGTGTATGAATCCTGATCTTCTATCAAAACACCCAGTCTCCCTCTAACCCTGTCCCCCTCGGGTGTGTCTTCCCCCTCTTCCCTCCTCGCCCGTAACTCCGCACGTGTTTTCGTTTGTTCCTGGCGACCTTGCTGGCCATCGGCGTGATCTTGCTCCTCCTCCACGCCGTCCTGGTCTTTCTCAGTGCCAGACGAGCGTTCCTCGATGATGACCTGTAGCTCCTTGCCTCCAAACTGTGGCCGCTCTTCCTCTGAAGAAGACACGCTGGAGATGTCTTCCTCACTGATTACATTTAGTCTGTTGGCTGGTAGCCTCTCCCGATTCTTAGAGTTAGACGAGGCACCTTTGTTGCTCGCATGCTGCAGCTCCTTGCGTTCAGCCTCCGGTCGCTCCTCCTCTGAACGACACTTCTTCTCCATCCCAGGATTAGTTGTGTTTTTCTCACGGCTCGCTTTCGGACCTGTATATTTATCGGCACCTGGCTCGTTGTGCCCTTCCTCGTCTGAACATGTCTCGCCATCGGGGACAGACGTGCTTTCCTCGCTGTTCATCTGCAGCTGCTCACGTTCCATGTCCGGCCGCTCTCCGTCAGAGCTACACGTATCCGTGTCGGGATTTTTCTTAGCGCCAACGTTTACGTCGATATACGTAATGTGTTCTTTTTCTCGGATTGATTTGTCTTCCTTGTGGGATTGCTGCTCTTTTTCCTTCCCCCGATTTTCTTCCCTACACGACTGCGATCCCTCGCTGTTCCCTTTGTCTTCAATGGAGCCAAACGATACTACATTGTGCAGATGCCCTTCTTCATCGTGGCCAATTGGTGGACGTTTGGCTCTACATGTCTCTTCTAAAACGATCTGCTCGTATTCACAATCCGTGTCTTTGGTTGCCTGGTCAGCATGAACCTCTTTCAGTTCATCTGATGAGTTCGGCTTAACAAGCTCCCCGAATTTCACAACGTCTTCGTTGGACAAATGGGCGACGTTGGCATCGATGATTCTGGCAGCCACCTTTCCTTCGCTGTCACTTCCAGTTCTGTTACCCACAGGAAGAGCAGCCAATTCCTCCTTGAGCTTTTCGGGTATGTCAAGTTCATCCATTAGCTCGTCAATAACGTTTTCTTCAGCGTCGCAGTCTTCCGCGGGACCAGGCGCCGTTAAGAGTTCTCGCTCTGAATAATTTGGCGTCGAGCTGCGACTCTTGCATTTGTCGCTGAGTCCCTGAAAGCCCTTCCAACTTTGCAGGAGTTGTTTCGAAGTTGACTTTTGTAAATTTGACAGACTCGTTTTCAAGTTGTGGGAATCCTCCATGCAGGCAATTTCTCTGAGAGAATCTATCATTCTTAAAGCCTCGGCACAGCTTACGTTGTTTGCGTTCAGCTCATGCGTGTCTAAGTTAGTCATGCCTTCCTTTAAGGTCATGACGGATAAGAACGCTAGGAGAACTTTAGTCGACGACCCAAAGGTGGAGGCCACGTGAGAGGAAAAGTCCGGCAAGCTGTTGGACTTTTCCAGACACGACGGACGTTTGTTCTGTGTGATTTGTCTAATTGACTTAATTGAGTAGCAAATCTTCTCAAGCACAGGTTTCATGTTTGGCTGGCTTGCGACGTTTAATGGCGGTGGTGTCGTTTGTGCTTCTGCCGAGGGTTTCTCTGTCGAGGGTTTCTCTGTCGAGGGTTTCTCTGTCTCGTCCGCTTTAGTTCCGTCACTCGGAGCAGCAATCAACGGCACGAGACTGTCGCCGGTCGGTGTTCCGTCTGAAGATGAATCGGGGAGTTTAGCTGTCGATTTTTGGGACGGTGGTGTCTGATGACGTTTTCTTTGGGACGGCGTTTCTTTCAGTGTCTCGTTGGCAGACTCCGGTGCGTTGTCTGAGGAGAGATTTCTGGAGATCGCCGTTTTATTTGACCTGAGTCTCACAGGCGGTGACACCACCTCCAATGACTGGGAATATGGAGAGAGTCTCTTTTGCGATTGGGCTTTACGAGGCAACAGCTGCCTCTCGGTGGAGGGACTGCTACTCGGTGCTGCGAGTTTTCTTATTCCAAGATCTGGCGATGTCGTCTCGTCAAGAGAGAGGTTATGTGGCGACGCTGATTTCAAAGAGGGATCTCCCGCTCGTGGTGTCCTTCCCGGGGGAGGACTGCGGGACACTTCAGATAGATCGCTCATCGGTTTTACTTTCTTCGCGGGGGGTTTAGGTGACGATGCCTCTTTTTGAGTGGAGAGCTGCGATGGCGCCCTAATCGCTTTTGTCTCTCTAAATGGAAGATCGGGGGGCGTTGGAGCCTCGTTTGACGAAAGGCTGGCGGATGAGGCTCTCTCTTCGGATGTTAAGCTAGTCGGCGATGCAGAAGAAGTACAAGACGATGGGCTGCTCGTTAATGGGGGCGAATCCAAGATGCTGTTTGATTGCGGTGTCTTTTCTGGCGGGGTTTCGCTCGGTCGCCGTGTCCCCGTCGACGAGATACCGTCTGGTAGCTTATTTTCAACCGCAGTGTTGACGGGAGTGGCCGACATGGTGGTTTCCAAAGCAGATTTATCCAGCGAAGCCTTTTTGAGAGACATTTTCCTTTCAAAGGAAACATCACTGACCAGCCGAGCCTTTTTCACGCAAGGATTTCTCGGTAACGGTGCGAAAGGAACGGTAGTCTGAATTGGTGTTGTCTTTTCCGATGTGTGGTCAGCGGGGGACATGGCGTCGTCAGATGTAGGACTGATGGTGTCTGACGAGATCTTGTATAATGAACTACTGGCCACTGACGATGCGTCCATCACACAATGTTCAGCGTTTGATCGCTCCGTTTCTTCCTCTGGGCTTTGGGCGGGTGCGGATGCTTTCTCCGTTGAAGGACTATCGGATGGTGTTACCTTCGGAAACGAGACGTTCACGGGTGTCGATTTATCTTCCACATCACCGTCTGACGGCGTTCCTGTCTTGGTAGGCGGTGGATTCGTTTCAGAAGAGATATCGTTCGATGGGGGTTTTATTTCCTCTGTATTATTCCGAGCCAAACTGTTGCCGTTTGCTCTAGTTGTGACTGTGGTATGAGTGTGAGCAACCTGCTGAGGGATTGTAGTCGTCTCCAGTGATGGACTTGATGATATTGCCTCGTTTTCAAAGGACTGGATTCTCTGTTTCCCTTTAGTTTCGAGCGCACTATCAGGCGACGGGACAGTTTGGAGAGATGGACATGTTTGTATTTCTGTTTTCTCCTCCACACAGCCTCCTCTCACCTCCTCTGACGCAATGATCACGTCACACTTGATTTCGGACTCCCCCGACACGCCACTCTCGGTTCCCACCCGAGTTACCGCGTCCGCTTTTGGACCTTCTTCGTCTGGGCAGACGGTGGGGTTCAGATGGGCTTTCTCCAGCCAGTTCTCTACGTATTCATTGGTCACAGAGTCGGAGGAGTTGAAAGCAGGCAGTGACACGCTCTCGCTGACGTCGCAGGAATCCCTTTCGCCCTTTCTCTCCCGATGCATCGATTCCTGCCGTGTCAGCGTTCCCCTTAGTTGGCTCACTTCAGTGGGCAGAACGTCCAGCCTGTTGTTTCCCAAAGAAACGGTCTCACTTTTATTGTCCTTCGCCGGTGACGATGTGTTTGGGTCTTTGGTGACACGTGTTATTGTGTCATCCGACCGTTCTGAGCTCTTCGTCGTGACGCCCCCATCCACGTTTTTGGCTGGTTGCTTTTGAAGCTTACTCGTGCTTTTTACAGATTTGGGTTTGTATCCATAAATTCTCTTGATGAAACCAGCACTAGAAAAAGGTTTCACCCTCTTGTGATTCGTTTTCCCCGGTGACATAATCCGATGAACATGTTTCTTGATCGCTTTGGGTTTTGAGTATATCCTCTTAGCTTTATTAGCCGCTCTTTGTTGGGGCTTCTCTTGGCTTGACTCCGGCAATAACTGAAAAGAACATTTGCCTTTGGTCTGCTCAGGGATGTGTTGTTTCTGCACATGTATTACTTGAGACGATATGTAGTCCGCCCCAGTCTTCGGTGCTGGCGTGGCGAACTCGGATGTTGGTGGCATGTTCTCAGCCTTCCAGATGCTGATGGACTCAGAAGCTGTCGAGGGTCTTCCGGGCTCAGTCTCAAAGTCCTTATTGGAGGAGAAACACGCCGTATCTGAAGTTGCAGGCCTACCGTAAAGAATCCCAGACATAGACACACCCTGTGCACAAAAGTCTGCGAGGAAATTGTCCTGGCAGGTCTGCTGTTCATACATGTGTAAGACGGTTTCCGTGACCTCCTCCCCACCGGCGTCAACCTGTAGGATCTCAGTCATCCCTGCTGATTTGAATGTGGATAGATTTCTACTGTTGGCATCCACAGAGTCAAGTCTTCTGGGTTTGGGCACTGGTCTAGTGCTCCGCTGCTGGACCACGCAGTACTGCTCTGTCACTGCTCCGGTTTCTGTCTGTTCTCTGTAGGAGTAGGAGCCAACCAGACCTTCCTGAATCTCCTCTGCCGTCACTGATGTGATGCTCTCCACGGAGGCCTGCTTCTTTCTAAATCGTCCTGGGGTAGGAGCCCGCCGAGGGGACACCGCATCCATCTGTACTTTGACATTAGCCTCTTCAGTGCCACTCTCACTGGCAATTCCATTATCCAGTGATGGTGGATCATTGTCGTCGTCATCTTTAGATTTGTTCCTGTCGATGGTGTCTATAGAGGCAGTGGGGTTTTGTGAATCCAGTGGGTTTGATTTAGGGGATATAATCTTCTGCTCAGGTAAACAGGTTGCATTAAGCTGATTGGCTACACTGGACCTGGTCAGGGTGGTCGTCCAGTGGACGGTTTCCTCTTCCTTAATCGTCAGCCGCACCCTCATCTCCACTGTCATGCTACCATCTTGGTTCACCCGAAAGGACTTCTCAATGTCGTCCTCAGCGGGCAGTCCTCCATCCCCAAGGCAGGTGTCGCCCTCGCTTTCTGCTACTGACTCCAGTATGTGTCCCGTCTCCAGCTCAACGGAGTCCGTCGGGTTACTGGGAAGGTAACTTTCCGTGATGGAGTTTTGAATCCGACTCACGATGTATCTCTCGGAAGACGGGGAGAAATTCCTTGACTTAGAAATACTAGATATGGACTTCTTTTTACCTTTTGAGTCGGTCAAAGGAGCCGTGTAGTTAAAAAGAAAAGAAAAGTGAATGTTGAAAAATAAAGTACAAATGTCCCCAAATTTAATTCAAGGACATTTCAGTTGGAAGACGATGTCCAAGAAGCATGAAAAGAGAAGAAAGAGAGAAACAGAAGTTAGAAACCATATTGAGGCAGGACAACAAGAACAATCTCATAATGCACAGAAGCCCACAGCCACACAGAGAGTAGAGTGTATGTAGGTCGTCTACGGTATTATGTGTGATATTGTTGCCTCAGCACTTTCCTGCCCTTCATCCCGTGACAGCAGGTAGATTACTCGCAGACAGACAGTAGCGCTGCCGGCGTCATTTGAATAAAGGTCTATTGGACTGACACATTAATTCAAATGATTGCGTAAATTCACTGCAGTTTTAATTCTCGTTGATCAAATATCAAAAGCGTTGAATATCACAGTCACACACATGCAAATATACGTTTCCTAACAAAACGGAGAGAGTGCGCCAAACAACGTACGATTTACTGCCTTTAATCTTGGAGGACCCGTGCGGTCGGTGGACAACCGCGTTGGAGCAGGAGATTTCTGCACATTATAGTTTGCGGAGCGGAAAGGCTCCCTGCCTGCAGCCACTACAGTCCCAGAGCACAGTATCAAGGCTGGGAGGCCATCCACCTGCAGAAGACAGAACAATCATCTCTATGTCAGCACAACAAGAACAAGTACATTCATTAAAATTGGATGTATTATTTAATCAAATGGCACCTCGCTATACCAGGAGGCTCTGAATTTACAGTGGATCCTTGACCTAAGGTCTTAGAGTGCAGTATCCCAGAATGACGTTGCAGGTATTAGGGTGAGTTGCCAAAGAAGCTTATCACTTTCCCTCCTCGTGTGACGGTTATTTTCAGTCCAGGTGCTAACTTACTCTATTATGGGTCAATAAAGATGCTTCCAACAACCAGAAGATTATACTCTGAAACTGTTTGTGTGATCGGAGTTCAATTCTTCTTTTTAAACATATTAATTATTGAGGAACACGTGAGAATAGAAAATAATCTCCAGTTGTAACGAAAACATACAGGTCCTTTTCACCTCAGTATTTACAAAGATGTTACAAAGATGTCTGCCTACTTGTCTGTACAAATGTAGGCAGACATTCACAGTTGAATTAAGAATGAAATATTGTATCTAATACGGTGGTTATGGTTTTGTGTGGTGAGGCTCTTGTGTGTACTTTAATTAGTGAAGGCCAAGCTGCTTGATAGATTGAATTATTATAATGTGCTTTTAGCAGTTGGAAGGGAGGTTTTGTTAATAGTTTATGGTTGTGTTATATCAGTTTATGTAGCCGGTGGGAAAATGGATGCATCGTGTCATGTGGACGGAAAACACTCACGCGTCTCCCATCAGGTGTGTGTAGTTTCACCACATGGAACCGCATCAACTCTGAAATATAACCCAGGAGAGACTCAAATGTCGGTGTAGTCCTCCTCTGAAGCATCACCTTGTGTCTTACAGAGGGGTCGCCGTTACGAAAAACCAACAGCCTCTTTGGTGTGCG
>OMOT01041200.1:0-13555 GCA_900312575.1 Acanthochaenus luetkenii | reverse complement strand
AAAACCAGTTTAATTGTTCTGATGCTGCAGTTTGGCACATTTATGTTGTATGCATTCTTCTTCTTCTTTGTTATGATGCAATATTATATTCTATTTTATGAATGTGTTTTCATTTGAAATGTTCAACTACGCACTGCGTTTAATGTGCAATTTATTTCAAGACGTAAAAATGATCTACTTTCAATGCACATGTGTAATAGCGTCTTACTGTTTTTACATTGATTTAAATCGTTTTTATAACAAACTAAATGCAAAATAATGTTATTTTGGTAATTAGAAGGTAGACTAAGATTCCATTGAACAATTTAAGTGATAGATGCACAAACACCAGTCATTGGTCAAAATATCACTAACTTTGGTCGATTTTGAAAAACCGGAAATGCTACTGAATGAAAAGCCGTTTGGGAGCCGAAAGAGCCGGCTCTTATTAGTGAGCCGAGCCAAATGAGCCGACTCACTGAAAAGAGACGGAATGTACATCACTACTTCCGACAGCAACCTATATCAAACACCGTGCTATTTAATACTGTCGTTGTACTTTGGTGGTAGTGTTGTGTGTGTGTGTGTATGTGTGTGTGTGTGTGTCGCGTCCGTAGACAATGTACGTTCGATAAATACAGCTGTTGTGCCCGATTTTCGGAGCTTGACATGGCGTTTGTTAAGGACAATAGAGGTGCTGTTGGGTTAAACGGTTTAGTTGCTGAAATGTTTGTCATTGCTGAGACAAAGTTCATGTTTTAGGGGAATTACATCAGACTCGCTCGACTGGCAGATAACACGGAAGGAAGATGAGGAGCAAGTGAAAGGTGCTCTGCCTTATAAATAAACTATATTACATGTATTTAGCGTTATGAATATTATTTTACGTTACATGCATTTATGAAAATGTAAATGTTTGAATCTATTGAGTAGCCTACTATATTCATGCCCCTGACTTATTTGATTGTTTTATGTTATATTGTATTTTTTTAAACTGTGGCTGAACAACTGCTTGCCTCATTGTGTTTCATCAATGGTTCATGCTTGATTGTATTGTACTAAATAGAAGTTGCAATAAAGTTTCTTTTTTTTAAAAAGACAACGCTTGCGTCGAGAGACACGTGTCAAGCAACGCAAACTGCAATTGCTACAAAATATTCCAAATATTGTTTGTTATGTAATTGATTGTATTTCATCATAGCGTGGCGAAGGATTGTGAAATAGCGGAATATTATTTGATTTCATGCTCGCCTCTATATTTCTGTGGTCACAGAGAATACGGCGAAGTCTAAGAACATATTTTGTGTTATTTAAATCTTATTGTTATATAATAATAATAAAATATAAAATAAAAAACGTATAACATCGTTTAAGTAAAATAAGAGACAGTTGGGGTTGTGGCTTTACCTCTATGGCCCCGCCCCATAGATACAGATCAAGTGAGGGTTGGACTTGTTGGTTTCCGGTCACGGGACTGTGCGTAAAGACACGGCCAACCTTTACAGTCTAAATAAAAGTTGTCGGTCAAATTCACCTTGAATTCATCATCACGATGGCTGGGAATGTGAGCCGGTTTTACAGCCTGTCTGCTAAGCTGCTGTCTGGAGAGACGTTCAGGTTCTCTGCGCTGCAAGGAAAGGTGGTTCTCTTGGAGAACGTGGCGTCACTCTGAGGAACAACAACAAGGGACTACGCTCAGATGAACGAGCTGCACGCCCGTTACTCCGGGCAAGGGCTTGTTATTCTGGGTGCGCCCTGCAATCAGTTTGGACATCAGGTAGAAGGTCTTATAGGCTACACATTGATGTGTTTCCAAATATGCCACACACACACAAAGTAGTGTGCATGTTGGTGACAGGCTTTGTGCAGATATATGTTTTCAACAGCACATAGGAAAATGTCAATTTTTCATTTCATACATTCTATGTTTGGGATGCATGTTATAACATATACAAATACATTTAGAAAGATGCCTGTAAACATAATTTGATATATGCTAAATATTTGATAAAGTATATGTTAATGTATGTGCCTTTTCTTCAACACTATATCAGCTACTGCCAGTCCCTTAGGCTGTATAATGCATTTAAATGCTGATTTCTTTGAGAACAGGAGAACTGCAAGAACGATGAAATCCTGAGGTCTCTGAAGTACGTCCGTCCAGGGAACGGCTTTCAACCAAAGTTCCAGCTCCTTGATAAGATGGATGTGAACGGAAAGGATGCCCACCCCTTGTTTGTCTATCTGAAGGAGAAGCTGCCATTCCCCTGTGATGACGCCATGGCTCTCATGAGTGATCCCAAGTTCATCATTTGGAGTCCTGTCAGCAGGAATGACATCTCTTGGAATTTTGAGAAGTTCCTGGTCAGCCCCGACGGGGAGCCCTACAAGCGCTACAGCAGAAGGTTCCTCACCAGTGACATGGAGGCAGATATCAAAGAGCTGCTCAAGGGGGTCAAGTAAAATGTCCTAGACTACCACCCTGGTTGGTCGGGAAAGATAAGAACCACAAAGAGCCTATAGCCAGTTAGCACATCTTGTTTCCCCACTTCTCAGTCACTACTCCTAAAAAGTTCGACCGGGATGACCAGTGCAATACACTGTGGTTGTTCAGCCCATTTACTCAATGAAGACACTCCTTGAAACCTTTTTTGTGAGGGGAGTTTCTGATGAAGATGTAACAGCCTGACCCTAACACGGTGCATTACTCATGTCACACATATATTGATGGGGTAGACCGCAAGAGAATAAATAAAGTGGTTTTAAATGACCTTTAATGTTACTGTGTTTTGTCTCAATTAATGATGGAGATTCAATAGATACCAAAGTTATTGTTTCATGACAACACTCTTAAACCATGCGATCTCGTATTCTGCTGAGCAAGACAAATGGAAGTGCTCACGTCATAGAATTACCCTCCAAAATTGCGCTCAAATAATTGAAACATTCAGTTGTACTTGAGAGCTGAACTCTTAAGATTTTTATTATGTGAACAAAACATGACGGACAGGCTGCAACATAGGTCATCTGCAAACAGTATTCCGGATAAGGCTAATCTTTTTGTTTTCATATTCAGGATTATAATGCTATTTTCACATTCAGCCAGATGATGACTAATATTCTTGCCTCATCAAAGGTACTTTATTTGTATTCTCCACTTGGAATTTCCCAAATTATTCCAAATATTAGTCATATAGGTCATATTCCTGCTCCATCTGTAAAACAATCTCTATTACCACATGCACTCCTAGATTAAACTCTATTTCTTGATGGCAACACAGACGGTTCAGCTCATTCTCAAACTCCAGTTTGGCCAACAGGTCCTCCAGAATGAATGGATGACCACAGTTAGGCCTATTCATGGTCTGTTTTGTGATTTACAGCAATAGCCTATTGTGCTAACTTAGAGTTGATCATTTGCCATAAACGCCCTAAACCTAGAGGTACAAAAGTAAAGTGTTTTCAAACTAACCTAGAGCTTCTAGAGAATCTTTTGGGGAAACGACTTCAGATTTGCCTTGATTATTGCCTTTAGAGTAAAGGAAAACTGTTCAAGTAGAGAGCATCTTAAAATAAGAAGGAAAAGAAAAGCTCGGCCACGTGTAAAAATAACATTGTAGGGCGAAGTTACGTTTGTTAGACCAAAAAGTCAGATGGAACCATTTGGGAGCGCTTGAGCGTGTGGATTAATACTTGACTTGATGTGCGTATTTTCTCATTACGAGGTAGATTTGGTCCGGCCAAGATGCACATCTGTAGATTATTTCATATGTTACTGAACCTGGGTCGGTGAATAAAGCTATCGGCGGTAACGTCAAGCGTCTCCTCTCCAAACCAGTGAAGGGATTTAACGTAGCCCTTCTACGTTTTGCGTCCTGGCTGAACGCCCAGCCGCTTCTCGTTTTAACTATAAACCAACATGGCTGGCCAGGAGGATCCAGTGCAAAGAGAGATTCACCAAGATTGGGCGAATCGAGAGTACATAGAGGTCATTACGAGCAGCATCAAGAAAATCGCCGACTTTCTGAATTCATTTGGTAAGAACCTACTTCATACAAACCCCACGACACGACACGGCTAGTGTGAATATTGCTGTAGATCTAGTTAGGCTAGCTATCCTGTCGCAGCAAGCTAGCTAACGTTAGCTAATGTTGATGATGTAGACCCACGGCCACTCCCAGTTAGCGGTCAGCTGATTTAGCTACGAGTTTGTTATTATCTCCATGTGGGATTATTATGACATTGTTGTCGCATTACCTCACATTATGCGTTGGTCGTTTGCTAACTGGTTAATAAACGTGTAAAATATACCAGTGAAAAGTATTGAATGGAACTTGAAGCTTTGGATTTGAGTAGCTGCTACAGCTAACGGCTAGGCCTGTTGTCGTAGGCCCCGGATCAGGATAAACAATGACAATGGGCCTCGGTCGCAACTCTTTAGCCTGCTCGCCTGTCAGTATAGCAGTCACAACAGTTCATTTGGAAGTGTTTGTCAACAACAACAACATTTTGCAGCCTTTCTCGTGCGAATATAGTCGCAATTGGCATCATATACACCATGTAAAAGGGGATAATGGCGGTCCCTGTAACGTGTTATTTGATGTCCTACATTTTCTCAGATATGTCGTGTCGGTCCCGCTTAGCCACCCTCAATGAGAAACTGACGGCGTTAGAGAGGAGGATTGAATATATTGAGGCCAGAGTAAGTATATTACACTATGATGAATGGAGTCTACTGGGCATCTTTGTTATGTTAATGTGGCAAAGTGACCTATAATCATTCTTCGTTACATAAGAATGCATCTTTCTACCAATACAGGTGACAAAAGGAGAGACCTTGACCTAGAACTCACCATGGGAATTCACAGCAGCAGGAAGCCGCCTCCCCACCCCCACTACAGTTTTGGATTAAGTGTGATGAATTTCACCTTTGTTTTTTTGGGACCATGTGGATAATATATATTATTATTTTTTGTACTGTTATTTGATCTCATGACACACTTCTTCTATACAAGAACTTCTATTTGTCTCGGCTGTCAGTGACTCAAAGATCACCAATGTTACAAAACAAGATTCATATTCCTCATTGGTTTTCAGAGTATTGTGCAGCTCAATTATGTATCTGGCATCAGCACAATTTTATATTGTCCATCTGTATTGTCTACAGTGTCATTAACACCAAGGGTTATGAAAGGGTAACATTCCTATGTGCCATGTTGAACATGTAACTGCGTATTCATCTATATTTACAGTGAACTGTTTGGTGATGATGTTTCAGGATTTAACTACTGTAATAAAGGGAAAATAATGACCACGTTTCATGTTTTGACATTAAGCCAAGGTCATATGTGATGACACCGATTTTCTTGTATGATTTCACAATAATTTGCCCTACATAAATATGCACCTAATTTTGTACATAACAGTGATAAGGCCATTGTCCATAGATACATTAAAAAGACTACATTCCTTCTAGTCCAGTTTATAGAAAGACGTGTCAAAACCACAGCATCGCACTAAATATATGATTCATTCAAATCATGTTGGACAAACATAAAAATGTGCAATACATATCAGAATCAATTGATACCCACCTGTGGCTAAGGCAGAGTACAGTAGGCTTGAGTCTAACAATATAAATACTGTGTGAAGACTTCAAACTATATTGTTAAATACCCCCATCAAGTGGCACATAATAAAAAAGAATAACGTGATACTTAATTTATTCCCATAGAAAATGTCTCTTCATTTGCTGTCCTCTAGCCAGGTTTGCTACAGGGGAGCACCCCTGAGCTGGTAGGGATCATGGATGCAGTGCAGGATGTTCGCCATCACTGGGCTGGGATCTAGGTCGTTCAGTTAAAGGACGGTCTCTGCCTCTGACTTTGTGTTCTTAAGTGATGATCCAAGCCGTCGCATAGTCAGTGAAAATGATGCATTTCTAAATATATCAGTTCGAGATTTATAGTCATGTATTCTGTAATTGTTTTACACTGTGACACGGTATAAGAGTGAATGACAGCTTAATGTTTTTTAAAATAATAATAATGCGCTTTCACTTTTGGAGCATATAGAAAGTGCCTTCCATAAATAATTAATATTCAATAAAAAAGAAACAACTACTTTCTTAAATTTATACCCAGGTAAAATGGCGGTATTCCCAACGTAAACTACCCAGAATGCACCCGGACATACACCAATGCATCCTGGGACAAAGAAGGTGCTGTCGTTTTGGACAAGTCTATGAGATGAGAGTTCCTGATACAAATTTAGCAAATATAGTTTTGAAAGACTATTAGTGGTAGTAACGGTCGTAGCAAACTACACGGGTGAGTTATTATACTTTGATTCTACATATAGTTTTTACCGTCTTTGGCGTCGTTGGTTTGAGTTATGGCTATTTGCTGGACCGAGTCCATTAACCGTTTTCAAGGTTTTTGTTTAACTCTGCGTCACCCACGTCACTGGGCTGTACGGGAATCGTCCCGTCTTTAAGCCGTTGATCGAGTGTATTGATATGTAGCATATCGTTTTTTTTAATAAAACGGAACCTGTCGTTATTTTCCTTTCAAAGGTCGTGTGTGTGCTGCAGCTAGAAAGACATGGGGGCTGATAAACGGTGAGTAACTAATGTTTGGTGCTAGGAGGTTCCTTCGCCATGGTTGTTGTGGCTAATGGCAGTGGCATTTTCATCCCAAGTCCAGATATGTGCTGTTCTTTCTTGGTTTGGAGAGAATATAAGGCCAGGCTCCATCAAAGACGCTACTCTGTAACTAAAAAGGGAATGCCACCATTGAAACAATTAACATACCGTATGTTATTCCTGTGCCCCAGGACAATTCAAGCAATACCTGTGAACATACACCACTGTTTCCTAAAGCTAGCAACTGGAAAACAAACTTTTGAATTTGTGATTTCACTGGAATCTAAACTCTGGCACTGCTCCATAGACAATGCATATGGCATTGACTTTGTTGACCCATTGGATTTGTGTGAGTTCTTGCACCCAAATGGAGTTTAAATTCATGCCCGTTAGCAATGCTAGAATGTTAACTTGATTTAGGTGTGACAACTCAGTTTGGCATTTAATGGCTACACTAAGGTTCCCCATTCATGGTCTGGGGAGCAGCCCCTCATTGTACATCCCAGTGACATTTCAAATGAAAGGCCTCTCTCTCTGATTTCTAGTCTTAGGAAAGAGTGGTGCAAGTTCACAAACATTGACTGAACTGTCCTGGGACACAAAAACAATGTGAATTTTTAAAATGGGTGTCATTCCCTTTTCATTGGCAAATGTTTCAAACCTCATAGAACATAGCTCAAAACCTTTTCTGAATCGTTGGGGTCCACAGCTACTTGCAGCAGGCAAGTGGCCAACCAAGAAGCTTGCATTTCAATCAAATCTCAACTAGTGTAGTTAACTATTTAGCCTGTTCTTCCTTCGTCTTATTTTAATTTGCCCACCTTCCGGCGTACTAAAGAAAAACACTGCCGTCCCACGTGGTTGCCGTCCCACGTGGTTGCCAATCAACTCCTTTCAATTAAAGCTGCACTAGACAAGAAGGCCTCACCAACATTAGATTTTTGCCTCTTTCATCCCTATTGTATCCTTTTGATATAAAGCAATCAAACCAACCAAGTTGGTAAAGTGCATGTGCTGGGTCAACAGGGTTATCAGGTGAAATTATCTCCTTGTATGAAATGCATAAATACGAGGGCAGTTTCAAAAACAAAATGTTATCTTCAGAGTTCAGACCTTCCAGGCAGAGTTTACTGTTGACCACGAGAGGCGCTACTGAGCACATTTTCCTTCAAGGACCCCATGGAGTAGCATGGGGAGTGTGGTTTGCTTCCGTGTATTGACGTATTTCCGAATAGAACAGAAAGTTAGGACAGGGAGCGTCAGTAGGAGTTTGAATATGAATGAGGTATTGAGGAAGTTGGTGCGTCAACATCAAACCCACTCGGATCAAACATGGACCGTAGTCTACAGTTTTAGGTGAAGCGCAGCCAAAAACACGTTCATCCCATGTTGCTAGCTGAACTGAGGTTGCATGCTATAAAAAATGGCAGGGGGTGGGGGGAATAATTTCAACAGTTGTCAAAATTTCATGGCTATGATGTCATGCCACGGTTAACCGCAGATACACACCAAAATTCTAAGTGTAAACGTGTTTTTAAAAAGCCCAAACCCCCATCCCTAGTGTAAATAAGATAAAAGAGAATAAAAGAGTATATGATGATATATACTGTATGTAGTGTGTGTGTGTGTGTATATATATATATATATATATATATGTGTATATGTGTGTGATGGTATGTAAGTCGCTTCTTCATATGCTAAATGCCATAATGTAATAACTGCATTTGATTAGATGATATTCTGAGGGATATGACATGGCTAATGGACATTAGCAATGTTGTATGACTTTTTCTATCAATATCTTTCTGAATAGGATTAGTCGCACTGAACGTAGTGGTAGATATGGCTCTGACCAGTCACGCGATGAGTCCGAATGGCGTGAGAGAAGAGACAGAGACCCAGAGCGTGATCACAACATGCGTCGCTGGGGGGAAGAGAGACGTACCGACCGTTATGAAGGAGATCGCAGAGGAACCAGAGACAGCCCGGAGGTAGTAATTCAGATTTCAATGACTTTACATTGCATCATTAGCTTTTAGTTCACTTAAACAGACTATTTTCTTGTTCTATGATATATCCACACTGATGCACTGATGTCTCTATCTTCAGAGAGAGAGGAAACGACGCAACAGTGATAGATCAGAAGATGGTTATCACTCTGATGGAGACTACCCAGAGCAGGACTACAGAAGGGAGCCAGGGGAGGAGAAGAAGAGCAAGACCATCATGCTCTGGGGTCTGTCTCCTCACGTCACTGAGGATGATGTAAGCCCATAGTTCTCTTCTGTAGATATGCCACTTTGGTTTTTATTTTGCTTGTGTGTATGCTACTACCACTGTAATAAAAAGCAGACACATGGACACACATACTTGTCATTATGTAACCTGAATCACAGCGAACAGGAGTGAGTTTTTGGATTATAATGTAAATGAGGCATCTGTATAGAATGATAATGTGGTGTCTTGTTTTTTCAGATTCGTACTGCCATCGACGAGTTGGAGGGACCCCAGCCAGTGGATATCAGGCTGATGAAAAAGAAGACAGGTGAGAACCAGATGTACCATGGAACCCTTCCTTCCCCCAGTCTTTGACCATAGGGCCAATCTGCTTCTATTTGGACCTCTTTTGCCATGGCAGCGTAGAAGATAATACAATAAATTTTGTGACAAATTGTTCATTAAAAGATAAGAGACATAACATTTTAATTCATTCATTTAATGAATGGATCTATAAGGTAAGTAAGAGCAGCAGTAACTATTTTTGTTGGAGAAAGTCAAATGCCACAGGCACACTTTGTTGATGAGTGCGGATCAAACAGTGGCATTCAACAGGATTTCTTGCTATGGTAAAACTCCTAAGGAGTGACCTATTGTGTACCAACAGGGCCTGGGTCGTGAAGCAGTTTGTGACAGAGTTTGAATAATATGCCCATGGACTCTGACTAACACGCCTCCCGTCTATATTTGAATGCTGTCTCTAGGTATAAGCCGTGGTTTCGCCTTCGTGGACTTTTATCACTTGCAAGATGCTACCCGATGGATGGAGACCAATCAGGTTGCTTCACAATCGCCAAGTCTAGTTTTTATCTTGGGGATCTTGAAAGATAACCAAAAAGGCAACCAATATGCATTGAATAAGCAAGTGTGGACATTTTACAAATCTGTTTGAAAAGCACATGGATTGTATTCCATAGAGCAATAAGATACAATTTGTAGGATATAGAATGAATTATATTCATGATTTATGTTAGTGTTGCTTTTCACTTTTGGTGTATATACCCTATTACACCCTGTAAAGGCAGTAGCATCAAAGCTGCAGATATGACTCGTATTTACTTTTTTAAATTTTATTTACTTTGCAATATGGCTGATAGAGGAATTATCAATGACATTTCAGAGTTGGAATGTAACTTTTTGTTTTGTTTTTAAAGATCTGACCCCTAGTTAGAGGGTCTTTTTTGTTTAAAAAAATCTTTCTTTTCTTAGCAAAATCACCGTTTCCCTCCATTTGTTGTGGGAAGCCCATCCCTGGTTTTACAGAAAGCCGTCAAAATTGTCTGTTAGGGTCACATTGTACATACACTCTGCTCCAGCTCAGTCTGGGCACTCGGGTCCCAAACACCTTAAGAACCCTCTGTACACCATGCTCACATATACATCATGTGCCTGTCTTTAACACAAAGGCTATCTGTAGGGGGTCCCTCTCCCCCTTCTCTCCCTTCCAACACTGCTTGCTCTATTGATGAGATCAGCACTAGCCACGAAAACTTGATTGATTTTGTCCTCCTCTTGCAGAAACGTCTGACCATCCAAGGTAAAAGCGTGGACATGCACTACAGCCACCCCCGAAACAAGTATGAAGACTGGCTCTGCAACACAGTAAGTTAATGATCTGGCTTG
The DNA here is from genome assembly GCA_900312575.1 of Acanthochaenus luetkenii. Lineage (NCBI taxonomy): Eukaryota > Metazoa > Chordata > Actinopteri > Beryciformes > Stephanoberycidae > Acanthochaenus > Acanthochaenus luetkenii. Next base: position 3,033 of record OMOT01041200.1, on the reverse strand, counting down.
ATTTCATGGCCTCATTATCCACACAGTGATTCTACAGAAATCCCCACAAATGTTAGGCCTCCCAGTTGCTATTGTATGCTGTCCTGTCAGCTTATTTAGTGGTACATCTACGTTTGGACAATACGTGGTAATGGTTGAGGTTTTGTCTCAGGTAAGTATGGTATGCTGCACCAATTTAGATTGTGTGTTCTCTGAGGCAGCACTGTTCAGGGCCTTAGTAGCTGTATAATCAATAAAAAAATGATGTGAACGGTTACTTGCAGTGTGGCCTGTACAATTTCCGGAGGAGGCTGAAGTGCTTCAGGTGTGGAGCAGCCAAAGCTGGTAAGTATTTCATCAACCAAGAGGCCACTAACTGCAGGCATCCGGACAGCCTGAGGCACAGTGCTGGGATGCAGCACACAAGTTTGTGCTTTTGGAGCTGTAGAGGCCTATTAAACCAAATTATTTGCATTCTTCAGTGTTGTCACTTATGTTAGATCTAGGCGAAGAACATAGATGGAAACGGCATGCATATTTTTTCCTTGCTACCCTAGGCCAAAATAAAATGGGGATAAAACACAATTCATTATGGGCTGTATGGAATAGGCCATGTCATATGCTAAATACTGCGAGTCCCTTTTTAGCACAGGGTTTTGACAGTTTGTACCTAGTTTCCAGTTCACTTTCATTGTATCACGGTTCTGGAGGTTATATTAATGCACCCCCTACTTTCTGTGATTCTCTCAACAGAGAGTGAGAACAGCAATACCACTGGAGTTACAGAAACTCATCCCAGTGGAGATTTCTACGGTGACAGTAAGGATGTGGGAAATAAATTCAGGCTTAGATCACTAGCCAAGGTAGGATGTTCTCTAATTAAGATTTTTGTCCTGTGCAGCGATCATCTTGAGGAACATTGCCCCCCTGACCACAGTTGAGGCTATCATGACAGTCCTGTCACCATATGCCAATCTCTCATCTAACAACATCCGCCTCATCAAGGATAAGCAGTCAGGCCAGAACAGAGGCTTTGCCTTTGTACAGCTGTCCTCCCCTCTGGTACAGGATTTTTTTTTTAAACATCTACACGTGAATTTTTATCATATTTACTGTTACTCAACAGCCAACTCCTTCCTGTACTAATCTCTCGGAAGCCTTTGTTTTCTAATGATATTGCGTATTAGCTGTCCTTTACTTCTCTCTTTGATGAAATTGCCATCACTGTTTGCATGTCACCATTTAAGCTAATATATCTCCCTCTCTTGCAATTTTCATAGGAGGCTTCTCAGCTCCTAACCATCCTACAGGGACTACAACCTCCCCTAAAGCTGGATGGGAAAACAATTGGGGTGGATTATGCTAAGAGTGCCAGGAAGTGAGTGTTGTTTCACGACTATCGGTGTGGCTTGGTTTTGCGATGTATGACAGTTTTTGCCTGACAACAGGAGTAAATCCCTGCAGTAGGCGGTAAAGGCTTGGGTCGGTGTAAGAATTTTAAAACCGGTTTGATATGTGGCCAAACACCGGCTTACACCGGTAATATTGACCTCTCACCACAAGATGTTGCATGCACACATGATTCCGCTACCTACAATGAAAACCACATATGTGAGGAGCGACTGTAGCGGCACAGACAAACACTGAACACAACTGAGTGACACACATTGGTTTTTATGCCTCAACACAAAAAAACGTTCAATCCATTCTTTGAAAAAGTTTACCATGTTAAATGCAACAACAATACACAAACAAATTAAAAACGATATGGCCACTAAAATGAACTGATTATAATCAATATGCGTAAAAAAGAACTGATATATCTCAAATTACAGAGATGTCTATTCGGACGGTACTTAAAATGATCAGTACACCCTTGAGTTTTCTGAAAAACAGCAGGTATTTGGGGCCAGAATAATAGGTAGGAGGGGAAAAATCACTGACACGGCCGTTCCGGACGGGGTTTAAATGACTTAACAGCGCTGTATTACATTTAATTACCTGACCTCCCCTTGAGAAACTAAATTGTTGGGTCACAGCGCTTCTAATCAGATGCTTGATGCTCGTTCAAACGGAATATTTTGTTCATAGACTGAACACTGGTATATCAATCAAGAGAATTCAAAGTAAAACTATTAGCCACAAACACTGCTGATGCTCCATTTTCTACACCTTTTTTGTGACGTATTTGCGAGAGAAGAAAAATCAGAGGGAAGACCGTAGGGGTGGGCGATATGGCAAAAATATATCACGGTTTTTTTCATGTATGATCACAATCCACGATATGATCACGATTAATGAACAGTGGAATCAAAGGAATACCCCTATTTAAGACAATAATGCCCTTCAAGGAAACAAAACCTAAAAGAAAAGAGACCATTGGCTTTGTACCCGATATTCACGATTTCTCTGAAAAGCCAGATCATGGAGACATTTAAATCGTTCACAATCTAATAGGGGTGGGAATCGGTAGTGATGTTACGGTTTGATTCTATTTCGATTCTTAGGGTCACGATTCGATTTTGGAATCGATTTTCGATTTCAGACCATTATCGGTTCGATTTTCAATGACTTATCCACCATTTGAGTACAGTAACCCATTAAATACACCCCAAGTGCAAAATGATGGCACCATGATTAAAAAACACAGACAGCTGAATGTACTTTAACTTCTCTTTTATTGTGTAAAGCACTGCTGCTTGTATTTAATTTGTCATGATGTCAGTTTGTCAGAAAAACTAAATCTAAACCAAATATCCAATGTACTGATACATGTAAGACCAATTTCATAGACACAGATTTTTGTATCTTTTTTTTAGCTGTGGGTGATATTTTACATTCTTCTCCGCAGTGGAAATTGAACCTTGCTCTGGCAGTCTTAGTGCCTTGCTCTAACAATTGAGCTACATTGGATCACATAAAGTGAACTCCATTTATAAATAAACCAGAAGGCACTCGGGGAGCAAAAACACAGACCAACACAGAACAGGCCAAAATGCTTTATTGACATGAGAGGGTGAAGACCGCCCTCTGCTGGACCGCCGGCAAACAGAC
>OMOT01041192.1:0-10807 GCA_900312575.1 Acanthochaenus luetkenii | reverse complement strand
GCTCAGACCCGGACAGCCTCCACCCGTCCATACCGGAGGAACCGGAAAACAGCGGACCCAAGCGGGTGGACGATATCTCCCTGAAGGAAACTCTGCCCGTTCTCAATAGCGGTGCCATAGCTGAGGATGAAGAGGAAACGCTGTAGAGGGCCGAAGGAGGCCGAAGGTCGGAGTTCAGAGGCGTTTGTGGACGAGATGCTGCTGCAGAGACTGTGGCGGTCTAACTCGGACTCATGGCAGTGTGTTAAAGTGTCGTTTTGTTGCTATCCCCCTTTGATTGTGCTCTACAGCAGTAACACACCCAAGGATGACGACCAGCCACAGTATGAAAGAAGACTGAAGAAACAAAACAACAAGGCACTTGTTTATTTTGAGTGAAGTTGAAAAGCCTGTATTTTACCAGCTAATGCATAGCAAAGAAAAGACTTGGGATGTGGAGGACTTAATGGGCAGAAAGAGACAGAATCGATACTGGGGGAGAGTGGTGGCAACAAAGTGGTTGTGACTATGATGGTGTTCACCAGCAGCACCTCATCAGAGTGCCAGCTCAGTGCCTGACATCACAAACAAGATGAGATGGACGTCACCGTTTGACAGTTTTCTGGTTTTACGTGATGAAGATTTGTTCATACTGATGAAATTCACCGAATTGTAACGTGGGCGAAAGATAATAGCTAAAAAAAGTTGCTATATGTAATTTTCACCTCCTGTAAATGACCATCCTGCTTTGACAGTTTAATTACAATACCACACGATGACTCACGATCTCATGGGAGATTACATAGTACACCGTTGAAAGCATGATGCATATTAATGAATAGCTTGTGTTGCAACGTGGAGGAAGTAGACGAGGAAGCTGATGGGCTTTTCAATTTGGGAGGAAAAACGTGGTGGTTCGCAGCATAGAGTGCAGACCTCTACGTGACGAATGTGACTCTTTGACACTCACTACTTGAGCGTATGAAATGGACAGACGTTTCCCCTGTATTAAGCATGAACACACCCTCGACGGCCCTCGACAGCATCTCATGTTCAGTCACACGGAGTCTGCAAACCGCTCTCTCCCTTGTCACGTGTTTAAAAAGTGTTTTATCGATTGTAAATACTCTCTCATGACAGACGGTAGTGATTTGCGGTCCAGAACCAGTCTCTCCTTCGTGATGTCAGAGCGACTGGCCTGTCGTCATTGAGAGCGCTGGGACGGCCTTTCTTTGGCACCGGGACAATGCAGGAGGTCTTCCCAAGCTGGGAGGTTGATTGTGTTAGTGCGACTATAACTGATCATTTGTATTTGTATTTTCCTTGGACAGTTGACATGGGCGGATTCCACGCTATGTTTACCACTCATGTTGATACACTTCCACGATTTGTGATGCCAAGTTGGAGATATTGGAGGCCACAAACAATTCCCACACATCCCTTTGACTGAGGTGAACGTTATGTTACAGTTGGCAGCATGTACAGTATTTACGGTAAATCCCATATGACATGAACACGGCATTAAAACCACCATGTTGACGATCAGATAGTGTTTACTGTTGCAAAAAAAAATAATGTACTCAACGTCCGGTTGTCATTTATCGTCGTTATAATTAAAAATCTATGCTACAAAAGCAATTTTCAATGGCAATACAGTGAATTGCAGTTAAAGCACACTGCATGGCGTTTTTCCACAATAACGGCAATTACAATCTGCGGTTTTCCCTCATCCACATTGACTGCTTGATGGCCTGCGTGCATGTGACCAGGATGTAACTGGCTGGCAGTAACGTAAAGGGTTAAGCAGTGAGCGGCTTGATTTCTCTGTGAACTGGGGAACTGCTTACAAATCCACACACACAGTCTCTCTTCCTCTCACTTCTCATTAGTTTAATTAGCTTAGTTCTATGGGGTTTTGCATTTAAAAGACATGGGAAGTATTGATTACTAGAGATGTTTACAACAGCACCACTTCTCACCAGGGAACCTGACAGAATGTGAGTCGATACATGCTTGTGTTGGATGGTTGGTGTGGGAACAGTGGTGAATACAGATGTGGTGACACGTCCCGTTCCTTGAACCATGCTGGTGGCTGTGCATGCACAAGTGCTGCAGATTCACCTTTCATTTGATTAGCTTGAAACGTGATTTCAGAAGCATAGCGGTATTGTTCCTGATTCAATTCAAATTAGCAGTTTTAAAGCCACTATTAAATCAGCCTGCCCTTAACCCTGAAGACCTGAAAGATAGCCCAACCTACAACCTATCTTAAGGAGTAACTAAACCCCAAATCTGTGTGAAGCCTGACATCTAACGGTAAAAATTAGGGTACTGAACTGGCCGTCTGCTATTGGCTGAACTTGGTGCCAGGTGATGTCACCACCTGTGACATCACCTGGCACCAAGTTCAGCCATTTCAGATGCTCGTGCATTTCACTTTTGTTTAATTGAAGGGTGTCTCCTAACGCACACAGACACATTAACCTCCTATTACCTACACATGAAAGTAAAAAGGGTTGATCAATTAAAAGAAACACAGAGCCCGCGCCTAGAAGGTTCACTGATAAGGGCTTTTGAGAAACACACATTGAAGAATGTTAAATATCAAGATCTTTATATGCTAAATGTCAAAATAGGTTTGAGTCCCACATGCTTCCTGGCAACAACAGATCGCAGCCTGTGCGGGTAATAAAGAGTGCGTGAAACGGTGTGTAGATCAGTTCTGGGAGGCGGGAAACAGATAAACAAGACTGAAAGATTCAGATGGGATGGGATGGGAAGGGACAAACAGCAGGTGGGCTGCAAAAAAACATCCTGCTCATTACTAAAAGGACGGACATGGTGGGGATGGAGACACAAAATCAGAGATAAAAGCAACAACTGGCAGCAGACTGGGGAAACGGTGAGCAGGCGAATAAACAAGAGCGTGTGTGTGTGTGTGTGTGTGCGTGTGTGTGCATGAGCTCAGCATGAATGCTTCTTTTTCCTTTTCACACTCTATTTTTTAAATATTGGCCTAGCCATTTTATTTTTAATGAATTCACCAGTTCAGTATTAATAACAAAAGCCTTTATTGTCTTCTGTAAAAGCTCTAAGATACTCACCACAAAGACTCAAAACCCGTCTCCATTCCCTCCACAAAGGAGCGCAATAGGGAGAAGAAGAAAGGAGAAGAAAAAGAAAGAAAAGACATCTCTCCCTTTCTGTCTGTTTCTCCAATCCCCCTTTTACACCCAGTGATGAAGCGGTAAGTAAGAAGGCGGGTAAACTATGAACTCATGTGATCAGAATGAGGTGAACCATCATTCAATAATTAATTCATAATGAACAAAGAAATATCGATTTTCAGAATAGTATTAGTTTTATTATGAGCCGTATTTTTTACATCATATATTGTTTTTATGCAGCCGGACACTACTTGCTATAATAAATACTATGATTTTCTAACAAAAAGATCGATATCATCTTAGAAAGGATTTCACAAATAAGATACACACATCTTTCCACACCAGCCAGTTAAGTATTTATCATAACATATTCACAAAGCACCACACTGACCTCTGACCTCCCAGCAAGTGGCAATTGGGAGCAATTAGCTTTGTTAGAATAATTATATCATTATTTAGAGCAAATGTACATGTGTGGAGTAGTAGTGGATATCAATGGTATTTAAAATTCTCTCTCTCTATCGTTCATATATGAAGCAGAAGAAAATAAAGCTATGCTGCTAGGAATTTACTGAGTTGTCAGATGTCTAAAAAACGTTTGGATCAACTGAAGAATTGTTGAGGATTGTTCTGTCATTATTAAGGGCCAAGTCGGTGCTGCCATTCGCCGCAGGACCGGGGCCGTCTTTTGTCTCTCTCAGTCTGATCCCCAAAAGACTGCAGAGCTTCATCAGCATCAGGGCTACGATCTCCTCCTCCTCTGACGGCTGGATGAGAGGGGACAGACCACAGCAGCTATTTTTACATCAATGTTATGGCAGAGTGACAGGAACAAGTGGAGAGAGGGTAGCATCATGTAATGCATAGGCTTTTAACGCAATATGGTGTAACGCAATTATCTGAAGAGCTATTTTGACACTTGCCTGTCTGCTGACGGCGGGGGATGTCTGACATAATATGGTGCTTAACAGATACAGGGTTATTAGGTCACACTGTGTACATCAATGTCGATGATTAGGACACAAATAACTGATCTGCTGATAATTGTTCTTTCTTTGAGGCCGTATGAAAGACATGATGACAATCTGAGTGTAATACAGTTCAGCTTAATACAAGTATTGCAGCAACAGTTTACAGCATATTATACATTTCATAACAATATCTGATTAGTTGCTTATAACAATGATTAGTAATTAGAATTTGTATTTATACCTTGTGATATTTTTGCTCTTGGCTGAAAGCCATGAGGATGACTGAGATGAAGAAATTCAGTACCACAAAGGTCATGAACACAATACAGGAACCAATGAGCAGCGCACCAAGAACTACGTTGTAGTTCAGGACCTGGAAAACAGGAAGTCATGGAAGCATCGATTTCAATTTAAGCTGACATCGACCACACAGTGCAAAATAAGATTCATGAACATGGATTTATGTTAGAGGTACAGTAATATGATCTTATCATTAGTCTATAAACAAATCTTGTCTCATATATATATATACGTACTTTATAAGTAATATAAATAATGTTTCCCCTCTCAGTAGGGTACGAGTCTCACTGACCTCTTCATAGTTAAAGATGCCCAGCTGCAAGCTGATCATGTTGAGGAGAGCATCCATGAGGGTCCTGTAGGAAGACATCTTCCAGCCATACAACAGGTTGCCCTAGAAAAAGAACAGGGGACAATTTAAAAATAATGTCTTATTATCTTAGCTTTCAGTTTGGAATAAATACATAATTTTCGAGGTACTGGACTATTTAATAACTTTCATTCATATATTGCCATAATTACTCATATCTGATGACGAGTTTAATTAGATGATTGAAGCGTGTGAATATTCTAATTGAAAAGACAATCTACTTCCTGCCCATTGAACAGACTGTATAATAACTCCCCGTACACACCCCACACACACACACACACACACACACACACACATACACACATACACACACACACACACACACACAGGTTGTGGATGAAAACACAAAGGAAAGACATGACAGAAATAAGTTTACACTCTCGGAGGCTAGAGAACAACTTTGCAAAACAGTAAGATCCTCACAGTGATGGAATAAGCCAGGAACATGATCAACATGATCACCAGGAAGCCCGATATGTCAGTCCAGGCCCGCCGCAGTGTGGCTATGATCAAGTTCACCTTGGGGTTCAGTCTGAGCAGGTGCCACAGTTTGACTGTGGCGAGCAGAACCAGGAAGGCGATCAGATACCGTAGCACGGAGTCTGCTGTGGCTGTCTCATGGAAACTGGCAAATCTACATGTACAGCAAATATGTGATCAATAAAAATAGGAGAAAATAGAGTACCAACAAAGAATGCTTTAAATTGCAATAATCAATAAATTACGAGACTTAGAAAAACCAATCATAAAAACAAAAGCATTAGAAAGCGACCACATCCACCCACATGAAGCCCGCTGAACTTCTACACTTGTTTTCAGCTCATCGTGTCGTACCTACTAAAAGGAAAGCATTGGGTATAATATGTGGATTCTCACTGGTCTTTGTGGTTTTGGTAGTAGGCCACGTCATGGTTCCCAAGCAGGGTCCTTTTGATGAAGACAGACAGGGCGCTCCAGCTGAGTAGGATGATAGCCAGCTCAAGAAGGTTCCACATGCTCCTGAAGTAAGACCACCTCTGCAGCTTCATCAGTTTGCCCTGTCAGGACAGACAGGATTGGCATAGGAGACAATTTGTGAGCATAACATGAAAGTGGTCTTATGTCCCATGAACTAAACCCCCCTTTTTGACTGATTACACCCACCCGCCCACTGATTTGTAAAAACACACGTGAATAAATGCTTTTCAATTTTCATTACTATATCATGATTAGTCATGATATAGACATCAACACTAGCATTTATGAAATATACATTTTAGTATTTTCACACATACATGAAGGACTGTGAATATGGTTAATCTATGCAATTGGACATGTTTGTGTGCATACATATATATATATATTTTTTTTTTTAAACAAATATATTAATCAATGCTTTTCGATTTTAATTTACAAATCTGTTTTTTCAAATGGGGGGTTAGAGATACAAATTATTATTTGCGCAGTGTTTTATTTGTTTTTGTATGACATTTGTTTTTCCTCCTTATGAGACAGTTTGATCTCCATACAGTTTGATCTCCATGAACAACAAACTGAAAGGCGAACTTCAAAGTGCACAGAGAAAAATAAAATCAAGTATTAATTCTCAAGATAGAATCTGACTTCATAGATACGCTTCTGATGAATCATCAGAGACGGACTTCCTCTGATTGATTGAATACGCTGCAGGTTAGAATTTGTCATGATGCAATGCTGCAAACTGTGTCCCTCCTTTCTGTATGAATCTCAACATTTTCTTCAACATGTTCTTGAGTATGTCTATAGGCATTATTTATGTGAAGCACTTTGTAACTCCATGTTGTGAAAGGTGCTATATAAATACAATTTTACTTCAATCAATGCTATTTTAATTCATCTGAATTCTCAGTTTAGATTGTTCTTGACCAATCATAGTAGCAAATGACACGGGAATGATGAGGAAACCAAAAGGCATCCGAGACCAGGGCCACAGGGCCTGTGAACAGACTAATGGAGCCCAGACTGCAAATTGCGAATCCCATGTGAGTTGTTAATGCCTGTCTCCTCAAAGAAACCAAAGTCTCATAAATTGCTCAATTAAACTGGTCATGTGGAGAAATACTGGTGAAAATAAAACGGAGCAATTCGTGGGACTGGAGACAGAGAAGCAGCTTTATTCTGTAGTGTAATAATGCACAATATATGGCTACTTGCTAGGATAAGTAGTCACGTCAATGTTTACCTGAAGGAACATGTAATAGAGGATGAACAGGAAGTACATGACCTCGGCAGCCATGACAAAGATGTGAAGGCCACCGGTGGAGAGGTAAAGACGGACACATAGCAGCTCACTGCTGAACTGGAATGCTCCTATATAATCCGGACGAAGCAACACGAAGGAGAGAAAATGAAACCTGACATTAGAAAGCAGCTCACCGGGGCTATAGAATGTAGAGCTCATTACATTTCTTTGTGTGAATCACAAATGTAGAGAAACGTCTCTAACAAAGCTGCACTCAGACCGTAGCCCAACCTTACCTATGGCCGTGGTCTCCAGCAGGAGTGTGACAATGCAGAAGAGGTTGACATTGGCATTGTACACGTTGAACTCGACAAAGATTGCCCTGGTGTATATGTCAAGCCAGGTGTTCCTGAAGAGATACTGAAGGGTGCTGCAGATAAATGACACAGATATACATTGACTACAGGCCTCCTCCTTTTAAAAATTACTTCTAGCACACAAATGAGTGCATCAACTGTATTGGTGTATTTCTGAGTATCAATGTACCTGCTGGCATTTTGTATATCTGGGCCGAGCTCCACCGCAAAGCCGCCTCCCCTGTAGAGTACCGTTTTGCCCCAGACAGGGTAAGCCCTGAGTTGAGCTTGCGTCTGGTACACCCAGGGGGTGGAGTGGCTGTGTGAGACATCTTCACCCACGGAGCGGTTCCAGCCTGGGCCATACGAGTCCATGTCCTCCACCTCCCATGAGTATGGAGCGTGACAGCCCGGCACGAACTGGCGCAGGGAGCCTGCAGTCTGGCAAGAGTTCTTCTGCACTCTCACCTGATGAAGACGGGCGTTACCCACTAGCTTGGAGTTCCCATCTGTAATAAATCCTGGAACACAGCATGTTAATGTCGGTCTGTGGAGATGAACAATCCATGACCACCGGATGTTATATTTTCAGTTATAAGCATCTTCACGCTTCTTGAAAACGAAGCGGTGAGCAGAGGACACAGGATATTCTATCAAGACAATGGCATAAACATGAGCATTTTCTAGTAGCGGTGTCACTTTCCTTGCTGTGGTGAAGCACAAAATATTCCTAATGTGAAATTATAAAAGCTGGGGTTGGAATGAGATTTAAATGACTTGCATTTGCCACTTTTCAGCCTGGGCTTACATTTATGGAATAATTTTCTTTTGTTGAATAACCATGACTCTTGTCTTGCCTGGAGAATTTGAGCGAATAGAGAAACATGCACACCAATTGATGTTCAATGGAAACAAACACTGGCGAAAACAGAAAAGTGACACAAATCATTCATCAAGATTATTCAAAAGCAACTTTTTGACAACATTGAAGATATTTCCTATGGAAGTTGTTCAAACATACCATAGGATTATTAAACGTCTCAATAATTACCACAAAACCACAGGTGGCCCAGCCATTTATTTAACTTCTGACATGAAGGATTATTTACCTGGATAAACGCCAAAGAGGTTACCGAGTAGAGACGAGTTTGCCCAGGCGAACACGTCTCGGAGACTCATGCTGTCTGTGATCTCTTTGCTGAAGCTCTGCCGAATGTGTCGGGTCAGGAAAAAAGCATTGTGGTCTCTCTGGCCGTACGCCACCAGCAGCAACATCCACATGAACCCCATGTAGGCTGCAACACAATCATACAACTCATAGATCTCCTGCCTTACACTGTGACAAAAAAGGGAATAAATAGCAATATATCGCAATATATCTTATCGCAATACTCAGCATATCGCAAATCGCATCAAATCTCAATAATAATAGATATTCCATGTCCTGGACTGAATCGAAAGTGAATTAAATGCATAGCCTGGAATATATATCAGTGTTTCCACTTACTCAGAATCTCCCAGATGAGGGCAAAGGCTTTCTGTTCCTTTATCTTGTCCCTCCTCATCCTGCCAATGTCCACAGGAGGAAGAGGCTGATAGAGTCTGCTATCCCTTCTGATGGTTTGCGCCACTTTACGATTATCTGTGGGTGAAGAGGAACATGTTTTGAGGGAAACGTATAAAACGGAATGTTCCCGTCATTTCAGCGACCTTTGACAGCTCAAGATTATTCATTAAATGACCATTTCTTAACTCAAGGCTAGAAACCAGGAAATCGTATCTTAGGTGAAACACTCAACAACTCCAAGCGTGTCCCATTTATAATTGTATAATGTTTACCTGGATTTCTGTCAGCTTTTACAAACTGCAGATTTTCATAGTCCTCCTCTTCCACTTTCTTTAGTACAAGAGCAAAGAAGACTGCGAGACAAATCACCTGTGATAAGAGACGCACAGCTAAATGTCTTTATGGCTGTATTGCAGAGGTTCATTCCAAAATGAGAAATCTGACAACTGATGGGTTTCGATATTAACCCCTTCATTCATAATCCACTGGGTCATTGCGTTAGAATATACAGTTCTTTCTTTAAGGGGGAGGGAAAGGGAAAGGCACGTGTACCCCTCGTCTCACCTTCAGCGGTTCAGTGATGAGGAGACTCTGAAAGAAGGAGACACTCATGGACAGCAACCAGCATATGGAACGGTCGTTCCCAAATTTTAACCCAAACAGCATTGTGAAGAATCCCGCCACACAACTGGTCGCGATCACCAGCAGCCAGCCGACGAACACAAACCACCAGGGCAGCCGCCCCGGACAGCACACCTTTCTCCCCCTACTGCCGGCGCCGTCACTGCTCTCTGCAGGGCTCGGCCTGTGAGCAACAGGAATGAAGAAGGACGGGAGACATTTACCAGAATACCGCTCGGAGGTTTCCTGATAACTTCAGAGCGTGATAGGACTTGATGATTGTACAACATTTACCTGGCATGAACAGTTACAATGGACACTGTGGTTCCACATAGAGTTATATTCCTTTAGACTGACAGGTAGAATAACATAAAGATTGGTATTATATTCTCATATTGCTACTTTTGCTTAAATAAATGATTTGTATACTTCTTCCACTGTTGGGCGAGTTGGTCCACATTTCCACGGCTTGATGTAAAGAGCTGATCTTCAAGAAGACCCTTCATGCCCTGGACCTGTTGCACAGCCTGGCTGTAGCTGGGTGAGGTGGGGAAACCAGAGGGTCCCAGCAGACTCAACTCCTTGTCAACGTGACATAGCTGCCGGTACAGATACTGGGTTTTGTTGCTCTTCTTCTGGATACCCTCCGCTGTCGTCTCTGGACAGAACCCGACACCGCCCTCTGGAAATACATGTTAACTGCTGACTGTGTCTGATAACTCCATAACGGTCCTCAACATTTTTTGTACAAGTGTAGGATGTATTAGCGATTGTATGTGATTTGAATATTATCACCTGCCATCCACTTAAATATTATTCAATCAATCTATCTATCTATCTATCTATCTATCTATCTATCTATCTATCTATCTATCTATCTATCTATCTATCTATCTATCTATCTATCTATCTATCTATCTATCTATCTATCTATCTATCTATCTATCTATCTATCTATCTATCTATCTATCTATCTATCTATCTATCTATCTATCTATCTATCTATCTATCTATCTATCTATCTATCTATCTATCTATCTATCTATCTATCTATCTATCTAATGTACCTAATGAGGACAAGACTGAATAAAATGTGAAAGTATCCACAGTACAAAAACACACCTGGTAGTTGAGGCTGAATGAGATTGGAATGGGTGTCGGCAGCGGTGTCACCAATTTTGTTATTCTGTCTGATGAAGTCCTCCACCGCAGAAAGAACAGCATTGATATCAACTTTTCCAGACCCAAACTCGGACTCTGTATGTGGGATGTT
>OMOT01041188.1:0-10725 GCA_900312575.1 Acanthochaenus luetkenii | reverse complement strand
TGTGTGTGTGCGTGTGTGTGTGTGTGTGTGTGTGTGTTTGCATGTGCATCTTTTTGTGTCTATGTGACTTTCTCTGTATGTGTGTATGTGTAGGTGTTTGCATGTGTGTGTTTCTGTGTGTTACTGAGGTCCAGGTACGGAACAGGACTTATTTAATCATATAGCACTAAACAGCATTTCATTCACAGGAGCTAAATATGAAATATGAACTCATTAATTATTAATTCACAACACAATGTGGTTCCATTTTACAGTCAATAACCTTAGTATTGGAATGGTGAGCCAAAGTTTTTTTTTGCGTTTGTGCATGTGTGTATTTATGTGTGTGTGTGTGTGTGTGTGTGTACATGTGCATATACACGTTAGAGGGTCTTTGTGAGGGCTTACTTAATCACAGAACTGTAAACAGTATTTAATTTTGTAGTTATGAATTATTGACTCGTGTAATATTCAGCCCTATCGTAGCCACCAGTGAAATGTATCTCGTTATTACTTTATAATATGTTCCATACGTTTCGACGTGGAGTGAAATCGAGTTGACAAGGTTGACTGATTGAGGAATTGGTCCTATTTGGAGTGATGGCCACTTGGCAGCTTCCTAAAGACGAGACAGAAATCTCCTACAAAAGAAAGAGATAAAGAGACAGGGATTGACTTGAAGTACCGTTGTAAATATATGAAATACACATACAAATGAGATGCAATTTTGGATCCCACTGGTCATGAAGTCATTTGAAAGGCTCATCAAGAACGAGCTCCAGATGGTTGAGAGCTCATTAGACGCCGTGCCGTTTTCCTGTCGGACGAAGAGAGGGTTGGACGTTGTCTTAAGATGCCATGCTAGACTTTTCTTGGCTATTGTTGAAGTGCTCACTCGTGTTAACATGGAAGTGAAATTGTATACACTGGATTTGTGGATGTTCTCACATGCTCGGGGATGTGTCCTGTCCTCACATGTTCATGCTCTACGCAGATGATTGCAGGAGTCACTGTGACGGCAGCCAACATCCCGAAGTTCCCTGATGGTGTGGTGATCTCAAGCCCGTTACAAGATCATGAGGCAGAGCACGGGCCTGTGGTTGAGAAGCTTCTACAGTGGTGTAGCGATGCATTTCTGTCCCAAACAAAGAAAGCCCTACCTATTATCAGCGATCAGAATGTCCAATTTATAGCGAGTTACAAATATTTGGGAACTATCTTTGACTGTAAAATAAATGTTGGTCTTATTATGTGCACCTTTTTGTAAGACAGGCCAACATAGATTGTATTTTTTAATGAGAATAGAACATGTAACTTACATCTCTGTTCTACACATCTGTTATCCAGTCAATCCTCACTCGCTCCTTCGTGGCCTGGGAACCTCGGTGAGAAGAACCAAAGTCGACAGTATTATGAGAGTAGCAAATTAGATCATTTGCATCCATCAGATCCATCACTGATGTCTACAGTATGCACAAAAGGTCAATTTGAGCCACGCCCCTTCAGGTTGCAGATTCAGGCAGCCGCAAGCTGAAATTCTCATTTCTTCTACGTTGCTGTAAACCTGCTCAGCTGTACATGATGGACTCTCCACTCAACTCCCCTGCTTCCATGGCCATTTTAGTTACTTTACATTGTTCATCTTACGGGTCTTAATGTGTTTATTTAATGTGACTTGGTATGGAAACGTAGTGAAAATAAAGTACGGGGACGACAGGGTCTTGCTTAAGACATACGATGGACAGTAGACTATGCATACCACTCTACAAGTTTACATTAAGCATTCGATCACTATGAGCAACCTAGCTGTAAAATCAATTTCACAACGGTTGCAAAAGAGAAACAGCTAATGTGCTTTTTCTCCAATCTCATTATCCCCCAAAATCTATCACCTTATTCCCCTCAGTGCATTTAGGCCATTCCCATGAACAACATTGTGTGAACATGATTGAATATTATAGAACAGAATGGAATGGAGCTCAATGTGCAATCACAAACATAAGCAGACACACACACACATACACACACACACACACACACACACACACTCTGAGGAGTGTAATCCCCTTTGTAAGTCTGTCAACCTTGTTGGTACAAACACAATAGGATTATTCATATGTGTGTGAATGTGTGTGTCAGAGAGAGAAAGAGCGTGGATATGATTCTTTGTGTCGGTCTGTTTGTGTGTATGTGTGTGTGTGTGTATGTGTGTGCGTGTGTGTGTGTCTGGGGTGTTTTTGGTGGGTACATGTATTTGTGTATGTGTGTGTATCTCTGTGTGTGTGAAGTGTAGTATTGGAATGTTCCGACAGTTCGCCTGGTCACTCTCCAAAGCAATTTGTTATCCATTCTTCTGCTAGGTGTGTGTGTGTGGGTGTGTGTGTGTGTTAGGCGGGCTGGGATTGGTTGACTCTGTGGGTCTCATAAAGACGATGTCATGATGGAAATTAATGCAATACATCACAAATGCGCGCACGCACACACAAAACACACACTCACAGTGAAACACACATGTACCACACACCTTTGCTTCCTGCCATGGGCCGCTCCTGTAAATAATACCGTAAAGTGGAAAAGAGTGGAGAGGAAAAGAGTGGAGGGCAGAGGAAGGCAGGAGAAATAGAGGATATATTTTCTGAGATACCGTATAGAAAATTGTAAAAGGAATAACTGTGACACAGCAGCACCCTCATGTGGAATCAGAGAAGTATCTGATTATCCTACGTTCAGACCGATCGCGAAAAAACGTTACAGGCAGCACAAATGCTTACAAAGTCAATGGGAGGAGGTGAACGGAATGAGATGGATGCAGATATGCTCTAGGCTGCGTGAACTGAGACGTTCGAGAAATTCGCCCGACGCAGTAAAGCGAAAGCCAATCAGCTTCAAGCAGGAGTCTGTTCATAAGAATTCATAATTATTTCTTGAAATGGATGATGCTGGGACCACGAACCATCTCAAGTGAAGCAACGTATTATCCCTTACATACTACATATAACACTATAGTTAGCAATATGTTCAGAGATCGAAACAGATGCCATGACTCAGACAAACCATCATATGGAAAAAGGGATTGTCTGAAGTTAGGGCTATCTTGGTAGGGTCAAGGTTAGAATGGGTCATTGGACCAGGGCTGGACAGACGATAATGTCTCCGTATGATTTTGTGTCTTTGCAGAAATTGACAAAGAGAGCTGTGGCGACCCTGGAACCCCTCTCTATGGAGTAAGAGAAGGGGATAGCTTTTTAAATGGAGGAATCCTAAGGTTTGAGTGCCAGTTTGGCTTCGAGCTGATCGGAGAGAAAACTATTTCCTGTCAAGACAACAACCAGTGGTCGGCAAACATACCCATGTGCATATGTAAGTATGTAAATATACAGTATGTATTACTAATAATCAGCTAATATCATACTTTAATCAACAACTAATGGTCAGCCAACATCCCATCTATTCAATTTCATGAATCATTGATAATCAGCTAATATCATACTATAATCACCAGCTTTTTATGGACCAACATCCTGTCTGCATATTTTTAAAATGTATTACTAATACATTATCTAATATTACACTATAATCACCAACTAGGACCAATATTGCCTCTGTGTATGTAAATATTAAAATATATGTATTACTAACTAATATTATATTATAACCCATTATAACCTATTCTAACCCATCTATATCTGTAAGTTTTAGACAATAATGAATAGGGAGAGATACATTGAAATGACCGCCAGCTAGACTAAAATTGAGTTCATGACTTCTTCACCGGAGTCTTTTATAAACTAGCATTTGCAGAACCGTGATCATCCAAAGCTCGTACGAATGAAGGTCATCCATTATGGAGGACGAGTTCACCAAACTCTTGTGTGACCAAGTTGTGTTCCCTTAAACCATAATAGCTAAAAGCCAACCTTCAATTTGCACTCTTAAAAATGATCATTTCCAGCACATCATTGAGTACAGCACGCATCTCGTGCTTATTTTCAGTAGAAACTTTACATAAACTCATAATTCATAATGGCAGAACAAGAGTTTCATAACAGCTACCTGGCACATTTATGAATACTGATTTAATCCTTATATCAGCATTCCTAGGGTCTTCATGGAATAACCTGTTTTGCAGGCTGTTGTTTAGGTATTAAGGTCGTATTCAGGTTAAGCCTTTAATATCCTGTCACTAAGAATAAACCAATTCATAAAATATTCTTGTTCAACTGTGGTGTCCCGCTCTCAGACCGGTTTGCCCTGTTTTGACTGAGCAGTAATAGGTTACTTGTAATAGTAAGTACTGCTTCCTTTTAATATTCTAAATGAGTTATGATGTTTACATGTGCCGACCCAAAACCAGGTTATTTAAGTAACCAGGTTAAACATGAAATTCTCCCTGCCTATAATCTTAGACAATGCTTTCAGTTTCAGTGAAGTCAGTTTCATGAACATCTCTCACACCAAGTTAGAAACCAAACAACTCTATGCTCTAATCTCTAATCTACTATATGATTTCTCCAGGAGACAAAACAGAGAGCTGCTCCATTCATAATGAATGGGAGACCAACTTTGTGAGTTTCAAATTCATAGGTGATTTCCCCAGGGACATGGTCATAGAAGATATAATTACGATGAATAAAACAAAACAAAATAAAATACAAATCATGGCATCTGCTCTGCTCTGATATTGACATCGTTCAGTCTGACCTGTCGCCATGGTGACGGTACAGAGATTATTATGGCCTGGAGGGGTTGATGACCGATGATGCTGCGGAGATTAATATTTAACAGAAAATCTCTCTCCATATCCGTCTTCCTCTTCCCGCTCTCCCTCCTTGGATCTGGTCTGTCTGTCTGTCTGTCTGTCTGTCTGTCTGTCTGTCTGTCTGTCTGTTTATCTCTCTCTCTCTCTCTCTCTCTCTCTCTCTCTCTGCTTCTCTCTATTTCTATTCTGTCCCCAGTCCCCTGTATGTCCAACTTCACAGCCCCCTCAGGAACCGTCCTCTCCCCAGATTACCCAGAAGGTTATGGGAACAACATGAACTGCGTCTGGCTCATCCAGTCAGACCCGGGCTCTAGAATCCACTTGGCGTTTAATGACTTCGACCTAGAGGCACCCTACGACTCCCTAACGGTGAAAGATGGCGAGGCAAATGATGCCGTGGTCATCGGGAGGTTCTCTGGAGCCGAGAGTCCTTCCCATCTGACGTCCAACACCAACACACTGAGGCTGGAGTTTCAAGCTGATCACTCGATGTCGGGAAGAGGATTTAACATCACTTATAATAGTATGTTATGTATCTATCTATCCAGGCACTGCCTGTGAACATTTGATCAGCAAAAATACTTTATATTAATACTATAGATATTTGATCCCTGATGATAATGTCTAATAATGTCTAATAATAGATAGTTAATGCGCTGTAGACTTTTATATTATTTACACACCTACACTATGTTCACTCAACACAATAAAACAATCAGATTTATTTTTTCTGACAAAGTTCAACACAGGAAAACTATCTATAATTTATGGTCATGTTTGTTTTCATATGCATAATGCAGAAAACTCTCTTTTGAAGCTGCAGCTCCCCTCAGAATCAATTTTGCAGCAGTCATAACGCAGCACTTCTCATATACTGTATATATGATGTATCATATTTTATGCATGATTCAAGTCTAGACCTCGATTGCTCATATTAGACGTCAGGTGTAAAGTGAGGGGTTTAATTCTAAAGCACCATATCCATCCATATTGGAAACATATTTTGCTACCTAAAATTCATCAGTCAATATACAAAAAAAGTATTTAGAAAATATTTTTCTTTAATTGAAACAAAACTAGTTTGTAAGCAAAGGTCTTAGGATGGCTGGTAACTAGTTGCTTATAATCTGCTCTGCTTTCATGCCAACAATCAGTTGTAAGTCTGCGGACTCTCTATAAGAAACAGATGTTCTTTTTTCCATTCGGTCTTAAATTTACACGAATATCTCTTCCGCTTCGCTTCCGTTTCTCTCTGTGAAAGTAAAACACACAAACAGTAGCAGTCACGAGGTCAAACGTTGTCTTGGCGACGCGAGCATTTTGTGTAACTGGATAGTCGTCCGGTTGGAAACAGTAGAATTGTATGAGTCATGGGAAAACACGCTGCATTTTGTAATAACGAAAAGTAAAAAAGGTGTGAACATTTGTCAAAAAGCGTTAAAAAGCTAATTGTGACCCCAGGAGTTAACCGGCAGAGGGTAATGAAAATTGGGAGTCTCTCTGGAAAATCGGGAGAGTTGACAATTATGATATACAGTATATGTCTCGTATCCCCTTTTAACATTTCTCTTGCATGTGCATATCTCCCTCTGTGAGTGCTTAGTCTCCAATATCTCCCTGTATCTTTCTCCCAGCATTTGGCCATAATGAGTGTCCAGACCCTGGCATTCCCATCAACGCTCGCCGGTTTGGAGACAGTTTCCAGCTCGGCAGCTCCGTATCTGTGGTCTGTGAGGACGGTTTTATCAAAACCCAAGGAACCGAGACCATCTCCTGTCAGCTAGAAAAAGGAAAAGTCATGTGGAGTGGGCCCATCCCAAAATGTGAAGGTAAATACGGATTAAATGATCATTTACTCGGGTACTATACAGTACGTCACCCAAGATATTATCATTCATATAGCATGAAGATCCAGCGGGTGGAAATGATCTCCTGTCAGCTGGAGGAACTATAATTATACTGCTGCCACAGATTCTAACTAACAAACAAAGCTTCTAAGAGCATGGCGCTATTTAAGACTGTAAAACCCTCTCACGTCAGCTTGACATGTCATGTGGAGATGACCTATTAACGTAAAAGGTAATAACATTGTATATGAATCTGTAAGCTATAATTAGACATAATTACTATAGCGGTATATCCTTATAAAACCACAAGGAGCCTCCACCTCCTTATAAAGTCAGGTGAAGTGGGCCTATTAACCTAGAAGAGAAACTAAAATATCATCACTTTGAGTATCCAATGCCACTATAACACTTTCATCGGGGCAGCTAGATAGAATCAGATCAGAATCATTTTATTAACAAAGCATAATAAATGGATATGATTTTGTCGTGGTGGCATTGGTGCAGAGGTTAATCAACACTTCACAGAGTAGCACAGTACAGAGATAAGGTCATGTAGATTTGACCTATCAACCATAGTGGGGAAGTAAATGACAAATGATAATATTACTCTCTAATTGCTTTAGCTATAACTCCCTGCAGCAGATACTGCTAACACGAGATATTGCTAGTATAGCTACTGCTGATAATGATGCTAAAGATTTCCCCCCTTCGATAAAGGAAACGTCACGTTGAATTGTGCTGTAGGGCATCTGAGCCCCCAGCTCCATTGTAGCTAATGGGTGCCTCGATTTAACCACTTGGTTGGAAAATGCCCAGGAGCTATAGACTGGAACAAATTGACTTCAGACACTAAGTTAAACACTAAACAAGATCCATTTTAAAAGACGAGTTGAAAAGAATGGCTCCTGCATAGTGATAACACTCGGCATCATGTCGTACATTATAATTTGTGTTTATGTATTATGATTAGGAATTATCAGTCTATTGCCTAACCTGCCTTTCCCTCTTTACATCGTGAGGAAATACATCTCTGACTTTATTATTACATACAAAAATACTTTTTTTTGGGCTACATTTTTAAAAGTTGTGCTTTTACTGACAGTATGCTTTTCAATTAATCAAATAACTTTCATAAAATCTTATTTTTGGGGGGGATTAGCGACATGGTGACAAGGTGTCCAGTAGGCGGTATAGCGTGTGGTCCAGACACAAAGACCGTAGCTTTGAAACCAGTAAAGTTAAAGATGCTGAATGCTTTGTTCACAAGGAGCGGATGACTTGAACTGCGAAAACATGTTGTACCATAGTTCAACTGTGAAAACTGAGCGTTTTTTATCAGTTGAATTCAGACTTTCACCAGCCAGTTTACTGTCTTGGCAACCAAAGAAGATTTTAGATTAGAAAAGATTGATTGAAGACAAGCTACCAGCCTTTGCTAAAATACTAAGACCTGGCAGGGCTATAGTCATCAAGTCCAGTCTCAGTCTTTAGTTCAGTCTCAGTCTTTAGTCCAGTTATTGGTCTTGAATAGGACTCAATTTCCTCTGGTCTCGGTTTTGACTTCCTGGTCTTTAAAATTGACTTGGACTTGACTATGGTGGTCTTGACTACAACACTGGTACTTATTGTTTTGTTTTTTGTTTTGGCAGATTGATATAAAACCTCTCATCTCTCATCTCCTCATTCACCTTTGCCCTCTATTTCTCTCTCCCTCTCCCTCTCCAGCTCCATGTGGAGGCCACTATTCGGCCCCTAATGGAGTGATTTTGTCTCCTGGTTGGCCTGGTTACTATAAAGATTCTCTCAGCTGTGAATGGGTAATTGAAGCAGAACCTGGAAAGTCCATCAAAATCACATTTGACAGGTGGGTGCCATAATTCTTTGATTCTGGTTATTATAAAGGCTCTCGGGGCTCTGAATGGGCAGAACCTGGAGGATTCATCAAAATCTCCAACAATTACTTTTGACAAGCAAAGATGTACAAGGCTTAAAGTTTATGGAGATTTGTTAAGAACGGAAAAAGCATTACCAGCATGACATTAAAACAAATGATGGGTTACTATTAAAGTTATGACTCATCATAAGACCACTGCCTGTAAAATAGAGTGATTTGTGCATTTCACTGTTGACTTTCAAGTAGCTGTTTCTTTCAGAATAGATTCATAAGATTTTGAAATGAAATAATATATCAATGATTGATATATGATCAACTAAATCATGAAATTCCCATTTCTTTGTCTCCCAGGTTCCAGACAGAGTTGGGTTACGACTTCCTGGAGATCCATGATGGGCCCAACCTCCTGTCTCCTTTGGTTGGCTCCTTCAACGGAACCCAGGTGCCCCAGTTCCTGTTCAGCAGCACCAACTTCCTGTATCTGCTGTTTACCACTGATAACAGCCGATCAAACGCTGGCTTCAAGATATTATATGAAAGTAAGTAGGAAACAAATCTATTTATACATATACATGCGTGCACATGTACGTGCACTCGTGGATTCAGTGCTGGTTTTCAATATACATGCTTGTCTACATACTGTATAGAGTGGTTTCTGGAAACGTACACAATATGTCCATAACTCACAGTTATGTGTATTTGCATTAGTTGCACACCAGACACGGTTTCACGAGGCGAATAGTTAAGGTTACATTTTCCCATACATATGCTTATGTATTATATTTGGGTAAATAGTAATTAAAAAAATTATAAAAATGCACAATTGGATGCAAAGCAAAGTGGTTGCCCTTCGTCTGTATGTATTGTTACACAACTAACCCTATTTTCTTTCTTTTCAGGTGTTACAGTGGACAGCTACTCATGCCTGGACCCTGGTATCCCAGTCAATGGTATTCGGTATGGCCAGGATTTCTCTATTGGATCCACTGTGTCGTTTGGTTGTGATTCTGGCTACAGACTCAGCCACGAGGAACCGCTAGTCTGTGAGAAGAACCACTGGTGGAGCCATCCGTTACCAACATGTGACGGTGAATATGAAATACATATATTGTTTGTGTCATGAATAGCCTCTAGTCTGGGAGAAACATTGGTGGAGCCATCCGTTACCACATACAGTATCATTTGCATTCCGGAGTAGGATTGTTATAACATGTATGTAAGCCACAAATACCCTTGAGTCTCCACCAAAACGTCTACATGTGATGGTATCTTGAATTATTCAAAATATTCAAAATAACCATAACCCTATAATCATACAGCAGTGACCCCAACTCCTAACCTCAATACAGGACTTTATATAAAGAAGCGTCAAACAGAGTCATCTACTACCCACATGTGATCATAAATATATAACTTTTTATTTACATCTATATAAATCATGAATCAGTGTCAGTTTAATAGACAAGTACAATAAATGTACCAAAATATTTATTGTTGACATTGGTGCAGAAACATGCGACAACATGCAGAGACAAGGTCAATTTAAAACTATGCACATAAGACTTTACCTATTACTCATATTAAGAGTTTCATTCCAAAATGAGATATCCACTGTTGTATTCTTACAAGATGATTGATGGCATAAATAGATGATGCTACCTTTCAAAACACAGAAGGTAACAGAAGTCCATAGCTGACAAATTGATGCCACTTTTACAGACCGGATCCAAAATATTTTAGAGATATTGAATGATGAATTTCAGGCAAAAGGAATATGTAGCATAGCACTATAGATTAAAT
This sequence comes from Acanthochaenus luetkenii, assembly GCA_900312575.1. NCBI lineage: Eukaryota > Metazoa > Chordata > Actinopteri > Beryciformes > Stephanoberycidae > Acanthochaenus > Acanthochaenus luetkenii. The sequence goes on along the minus strand of OMOT01041188.1, from coordinate 446 downwards.
CTGTATCTTATCCAATATACAAGAGAGAGAGAAGCTCTGGTGCGGTAGAGCCCGCCATCCCTGTTTTATTCTGAGTCACATAGAACATGCTGTTCTGAGACGAAACCACTGGTTGAGTCACACACACACACACACACACACACACACACACACACACACACACACACACACACACACACACACACACACACACACACACACACACACAAGGGGTGCAATTTGCAGTGAAGGCTTCTGCAGCTGAATAGGGGGCGATTTGAAGAGAAGATTAGAGATCTGTGCGCATGCATGTGTGTGTGTGTGTGTGTGTGCGTGCGCACGTGTATGTATGCGTGTGTTGGCGGCTGTATGTGTGTGCAGTGCTTTTACCCATGTGCCTCCTGTCACCTCCTCTCCCGTGTGAAACATAAACACAGGAAGGTCTGAGGTAAGGTTGTCGAGGGCCT
>OMOT01041178.1:0-15970 GCA_900312575.1 Acanthochaenus luetkenii | reverse complement strand
CCATTCAAATGTCTGGGTAAAGACACCTGCTCTGTTTTTACATGGCTGAGTATGCCTACCACATTCACAAAGAAACTGCCACCACACACTCAACACAAGGTCACAAGAAAATTATATTCCATCATTTGGGCCGAGCCAACAACCACAAAAACAAATCACATTCCCTGTGCCTTGCAGCCAAATAATTTGCATAATTCAAGTAAGACGTGGTTGAGAGCTCACGCATTATGTAAATCATGGTATGATTAGAGAATATTCCATTAGTGAAGTCATGAGGTGGAAATGTATTGGGGGATGCTGGTCTATTAATTGCTCTTGAACATGCCACTGTTCAAGGAAAGACTAGTTCATTACCGTGAAGTTGGAACACGGCTATTTCACATTCTGCATCTTATTATTTAGCTATCAGCTGGGTAACTGGAATGGTGGAGTGAAGTTGTCATTTTCAGTGTCAATAAATGGGGTGTGTAAAAATGGAGGGCCCCTTTGTTTGGCATCATTACCCATGCTGCAATGTAAAGCCTCAGACCCTTTCAGACATGGCTTTAGTTGCACTGCGCTATGGATCTGGAACACTCAGTGATCTCAATCCAGGTCATCTTGATGCACCGTAGAAAACACTGATATGCTCACGTGAATGTATTTTCTTCAGAGAAAAGCCCAACACCTGTATTTCACTTGCTGCACATTGCTACAGTTGCCCCCAATAAAGGAGTGTGCCTTGTTCTTCGATGCATCTGATAGCGGTGGTGTTGTGGTTGAAGAAGTTTGTATCTGAGAAAGCGAGATAGAGAGAGAGAGAGAGACGGACAGACAGACAGATATCACTTCTGGTGACAACAATGACGAATGAAGTGTCTAAGTTATCTATGGACATATTCAATGCACAGCGAGGACAGTTGCAATGGGACTGACACGGGCCGTGGGTCCACTCCTCTCTCAACCTTCAGTGAACTGTGCCACTTCAGTCAGATGGAGCCTGAGACAGCAAAGCCACATCATTGATTAAGCGATCAGTGTCGCTGCTGCCATTTCAGAGCTGCCACCTCACATTTCATTTCATTTGAATTGATATTGATCTCAGTGGAAACTGTTGCTTTCACGCGGTCTTAATGCTCCTCTCAAGAAACATTTCGGACGGATACGCTGCTCCAGAACTGTTGACTGGAGATGCTAGAAATCACTGCTGTCACGTTTGCTGAAAAGAGACCGTTAGGCAACCCCGAAAGGGACATCTTGTGAAATCGTATTGCCGCCTACAGGTGTAAGAGAGGAAGTGCAGTCTAAACAGAACTATGACGTTAGAGTACCGAAAAGAGGTCCGAATATAAATAGATTATACGTGTAAGATACTTTGTGAAACGAGTACATTGCTGTGCTATAGCAAATATCTCTGGCGACAATGAAGTATCTGGCGGGTAAAACGCTCCAAGCAGTGTGCCTTCAGCGGTTCCTTGAAGGGCCTACTCATTACTACACTTCCCATGATCCTCTCTTCACCAGCATCACTTGCGCATTTGACAGAAATATCTGGCGCCATTGGCTAATTTCCTCTTTGCGATGACGTAACTGTCTCATCCTTGTCTTATTGGTTGTGTATCCTGTCTTTCGGACTTTCGCGCGCGCTCTCGGAGCAAAACAACAGGCGAAGCCGTGGCGGTTAGTAGTGGGCAACATTCTAACAGTGTTGTAGCAATGCCGTCCTCACAGTATGACGCGGCTTCTCTGCCGGATCTATTGCCGCTGTACTACCGACGACTCTTCCCTTTCTCTCAGTATTACCGCTGGCTTAACTATGGAGGAGGTGAGAGTCTTGCTCAGGCCAGGGAAGCTAGCTAACTAAGGGTTGGCAACGTTAGCTTAGCTGTGTTTGGGGAATGTGGTTTTTTGACGTGTTCACATTCCCCACCATTTCAAAATGTGATTTGACCTGTGAGCCTTGAGCATTGACACCGGTTTGTTCTGTCCGGTCCAACCGGCGGTTATTCCGTATTAGCTGCTATGCCTCCGACTGGGCGAAGGAGGCGACAGCAGTGCAGAGAGGCTAATTAATCATTCTGTCTTGCAATTTCAGTGCAGAAGAATTACTTTCAGAATCGCGAGTTCTCCTTCACGTTGAAAGATGACATCTACGTTCGCTACCAGTCTTTCACCACACAGACTGAGCTGGAAAAGGAAATGCAGAAGATCAACCCATACAAGGTTGACATCGGAGCAGTATACACTCACAGGGTATGATTGCTTGCTCCCACCTGTCTTTTCTTTGTGTCACTGTACTTTGCTGTCAAAACATCCAGACTGAATAGGCATATGGAGGAGAAGATTGTGAGAAGATACCATCTTTCCTGTCGGAGCGCCCCAGGTATACAGTGTAAGGTAGAACGTATGCTGATGTGGTTGTTTGTCACCCACAGCCCAATCAACACAACACTGTGAAGTCTGGAACCTTCCAGGCCGCGGAGAAGGAGCTGGTTTTTGATATTGATATGACAGATTATGATGACGTCAGAAGCTGCTGCAGGTAACTGGATTATATGGCTAATTGAGTTGATGGATACTTGTACTATGTGTTCGTCCACTGTTGTACACTACTACTACGTTGTTATAAACATAAACACTTTATTCTCCAAGTACAATACGTGTACAGGATTTAGTCTTGGTGACTGATGCAGTGACATGTTGACAACTAAAATAGTAACACAGTACAGTACATACAGACCGACATAGTGCAGGGACAACAGGACCTCATATTCAGTAACATACAATACAGTTATAAAACAGATAAGTGATATACAATAATCTATTTTCAGTGCTGCGGACATTTGCTCCAAGTGCTGGACCCTGATGACCATTGCTATCCATATCCTGGATAGAGCTCTTCGAGGTTTGATCCGATTTTAGATTTAGTGCCGGGCATCAACTTGCGTTATCTCTCCTTTTCATTAATTTCAGTTTTGCAGAATGGTGATTTGGCAAGGAAGTGTAATGAGGGTGAAACATTTTGTAACTTCTGTGATATCCCAGAGGACTTTGGTTTCCGGCACCTGCTGTGGGTTTATTCTGGCAGGAGAGGAGTGCATTGCTGGGTGTGTGACGAGGCTGCCAGGAAGCTCTCTGTAGCAGCACGCTCTGCAGTAGCAGAATACCTCAGCCTGGTGAAGGTAACAGTACTCTGCTATATATTAAATATTCGGGACCGAGCACCTCTATAAGAGCTGGACTTTGTTTGTTCGTCAGTGGGGTGGGGTATCTGTGAGAATGTAGACACAGAATTAGCCCCAATGGGGTGCTAGATCAATCAATCAATCAATATTTATTTATATAGCCCTTTTATACAAGCATGTCTCAAAGGGCTTTGATGGCGTTGAGATTGGACAGGCGAGCCTGTGTATATTTACTGTTGCTCTATGCCACTCCAATAATAAAAGCACTAGCGCACTTGTTTGGAGCAGAAATGTGATCTTCATGTCTCTAGTGGGATAACTGGATATCACTAACCTAAGAAAGATAATTTCATATTTTGGTACATTATTGACAATCCTATGGATACACATTGACATTTTGAATCTGATGGTCTCTCCACTCTTGAGCCACTTGAGGCTAATGAAGGCCTTTGTATGTTCAGAATCTGCAATATTTGATTGCAATACAAACAGTTAATGACTTGGGCATGTTCTTAAAGGCCATGAGAAAACCAATTAGTTAATGTTTGTGATGTGACATTGCACTTGCTGCTGTTTCATAGGGTGGTGCAGAGACTGTAAGGAAAGTAGTGCTGACAGATCCAATTCATCCTTTCATCAGGTAAGAATCGCATGATTCTCCTTACTTCCCCCAACCACCCACACCCCACACCCCAACTGCACAATAACTTTTTTTATTTACCTGTAATCCCAACAGAGAGTCTCTGACAGTGGTGGAGCGCTACTTTTCCCAGTATGCACTACAAGAACAGGACATATTGGGCAACAAGGAATCTGTAGACAAAGTGCTCGCTATTGTGCCTGAAGATATCCTTTTTTTAATTCACTGCTTTTATCTTAAGAACACACACACAAATAGAGCTGCACATTATTGCATTTTTGTTCTGTGAATATTATGATTACGATATGGACATAGCTTTTTTCTTTTTGTTTAGAAAATGGGTTGTCACTGCACAGAAATATTTATGAAATTGACCGGACCTGACCTTAACTCAGCACTTACATGTTAGAAAGGATCTACTGCAGTACTTCCAAACTGAGAAGAACCCTGAGAAGCGCTGGGGAAAGCTCAAGACCCTAGCCAATAACAAACGGGTCGGTAATCATGCCTGCATCACATGACAATGGTTTAGCCTCTAATTTGTTGTTAACGCATTATAGCAAGAGGGTTTCGGATCAATGGAATTAATGACTGATATTTCTTCTCTCCTCCAGGCCACTGTCAAGAAGGGCCACTACTTTGAGAAAGAAATAATGTTGCAGTACTGTTACCCTCGGCTTGATGTGAATGTCAGTAAAGGGGTGAACCATTTGCTGAAGAGCCCCTTCAGTGTCCATCCCAAAACAGGTGGGGATAGATCTCATGTAATGAAGATGGCGTGACCGATATACCACTGACAGACGTTACCACTGTTACTTCTCTCTCTTATCTCTGGCCAGGGCGAGTTTCCGTTCCCATTGACCTAAGAGAATTGGATACGTTTGATCCTTTTGATGTGCCCACAATCAGGTAAGTGATACTTCAGTGTCTCATGATGCTCTGTTGTGCAGAACATAACTACATGTGATACTCACCAGAGCTGATATTGTAACTTCCTTTAGCCTGATCTGCGAGGAGCTGGATCTGCCTAGAATAGGCAAAGAGGAAGAAGAGGAGGATGACACCAAGGACAAAGAAAATGAGAAGGCTGCAGCAGAGAGACGAAAGATTAGAGGTGCCTAAGACTGGGGACACACTAGAAGACTTTGAAAATGCATTGCATCACACACATAATGGTGGATTTAACACATGTTTTGTCTCTTAAAGGAATGCTTTACCCTACATCAAACCAGTTATAGTTGGATTAAAATAGAATATTGCATCCCATAAAATAAATGTTATCCGTGGATCTTTCAAGATTTTGAGGTTTTCATCCCAGCTCTGCCAAATCAAGTCGATAGGTCCAGTAACTACAATTCCCAATATGCACCTTCCTCCACGTTGGTGCGCTGTACCAGCATGTGTCCAAAAAAGCATTGAAGCATGGGTGCTGGTGATGCAGGAGTCCGGACCGGCCAACACTATGGCTAATAGCCACTGACCAGTCCCCCATTCCTGGCAACAAAGCTGTCGTCCTCTCCATCTCCTAGCATGTCCCACACGTGCACCACCTTATGTTACCAGTCCGCAGCAGCGGCGGCATCGCCCTCTATCTCTCTCTCTCTGCTTCTCTTGCTCTCCGTCTCCAGCAACTGTTCTGGTGTGCGTTTTGGCTCATACTGGTATGGTAAGATGTCATCTTCTAAGTCTAACACAGTCTTCTCCATCTGCCAACTTTGACGGGAGGGACCAGGCGAAATAAAATGTTTACCCTGCCTACTTTCACAAGAGCTGGAGCGTGATGCTCTCTGGGAACCGGAGGCGAGTATTTTCCCTACTCTCGTCATAGGGGGAGGACTTTGACTTTTAAGGACAATATTCTATATCAACGTCTCGGAAGCAGCTATATGCACAAAAACACTTTCAGACTCAGGGAGGGGTGGAATGTTTCACAAAATGGAGGTAACATCGATTTAGGGTAAAGCACCCCTTTAAGCTAAGGACACACACGGTAACATTCTGTAGGATTTTCAGTCAGCCTTCATTTGCATAATCCTACAAGTTTTAGGAAAATCATAGTGTGCTGTGCACCCATGACAGGCAGTCGACTAGTGTGACACCCCCAGTGACTCAGTTTTATTGCTCTTAACAGCTTGTGTGACCAGTTTGATTTTGTCAGTCACACGAGAGCCCACCCCATGACGATCAAATCAAACTGGTTGGATTTTGTTGCCAATCATAGGGGCGGGCAACAGTCAACAGCCAATGAGATCTCAAGCAGAAGTACAATACACAAAGCAGCACATTAAAAAATATTTATCTCTCACCTATAATTCCCGCTGAAAAGTAGTCGACCCATAATTTCCGATTTCCGTGACCAAACAAATGTGGTCTGCTCCATGTTTTTCGTCTAATGTGCTTTCTTTTATCTGTGCAAATTAGGGCACACACTGCAGCGGCGGCAACCAGTTTCTTGCTCTCCATTTTGCTTGTTTGTACATTTGCGCGCTGCTCCTCTAATTCCGGTGTGCCTCGCAGTGATTGGCTGCTTGAGTACCGCGAGGTCGTGGTACAATACCGGATTTGGATTTGTGTGAAAATGTGAGGGAATCATGTTGATAGTCATCCCCTGTGAGGCCTAGTCATCAAATCTTACACCCTCTAGGATGGAAAGTGCAGCGAGATTCAGAAAGTGCCGTTTTCAAATTTGACATACTCTCCAACTAGAAGTTGTGTAATGTGTACCTGACATTAGTTGTAAATATACTCACACTACACGAATGGGCACGGACAGGGTATCGCACACCTAAAGATATAGCTGATTATCCTGCTGACTCCTGTAATGCCACTGACGTCAGGACCTTTATCATCGCATGATCCAACTTGAATCATTGTATATGCACGTTAATGCAACATGCATTAATATGCACTGACAAACACGGCTGGGCTGTTGTGGTGTATGGTAAATTGACTAGGCTTTACAAGGAACGCCTCCAGTAATGGTACACCAAAAAGTAATGGTAGTTAGGCTAGTAACTTACATTTATTGTAGGATAGGACTTCCCAAATTGTTATCCCCACATTATTATCATTAATATTACTTTTTGATAAAACTTTTGCACCTCACCGTATACTGGGCTGTTGGTGGTCTTTGCTCTTGGATTGAATCTGTGATCCCAACACACTTTAGGACCCGTACAGACGTCTGGTCGTAAATATTAAACATGTTTAATATGATATGGGCGACTCGGATCAGTCTGCCAGTCGATTGGTGGGGCTCAGAGTGTATCTGTAAACCCCTCAACACTACCAGATATGGTGTGCGGACCATCTGGCCTGATTAAGCCTCAGATTTGGGGTTCCCCTCCTGATTGTTGGGGATGTCCCAATAGTGGTAATCAGCCTGATAATCCTCTAGTGTGCCTAGGGCCTATTAAAAGCAGCAGGATCTTCCCTTTTACTTTCCTTATAATGAGTTGTCCTACTTGCCATTAAGAATCTATGGAGGTCATTATAAATTGTTGTAGTTAATTTGCCCAGCAGAATGTGTCAGCTCACAGTGCTTACTGTTCTTCACAGATTACAAACGAACAAGCCTTGCAAAATATGTGAAATACTTCGATCACTTTTTGGATGGAATGGCTCACTCGTGGAAAGGAGAGCTTCTTAGAAAGAGTGGTAAGTTTTTGTGAGAAATTAGGTGGTGAAATGAGGTAAGAGCGACTCACGTTTTGAGCATTTGTTTATGTATTTAACTATTGCTTTTGCTTTTGTTTTTTTCTTGCAGACCTTCAGAGGGACTTCTGAACTGGCTCAATGGTCAGAATGTGATACACTTCTGAAGGTGCATTGTTCATGTTTGCATATTACTTAATATGGCTGACAAAGATCATGCAAACTGTCCTTTTTATTGAGCTTTGTGTTGTGGGGGGGCTAATGGAGAGTAAGTTCTTCATTTTTGTTATACTGTTACAGCCCCAATGATAATCCAATGTTAAACAAAACTGATAAATTAATCCTCTTTTTCTTCTACAATTGTGTACTACAATATGCTATTTGTATATTGTTTGTCTCGTTGTTGGTTATATTTTCATATTGTACAGTCTTGCATTAATCCATTTGTGAAAATAAATAAGATATTCCAACTCTTTCAGAACCTTGTAACCTGTTAATTGTGTAAGTTAAGTGCATTAATTGTAACACATCTTCAATGCATCAACATCTAGAGGCACTTTATTGTGGCAATATTAGCCCATACATTCTAGAGTTGGACACAATGAATTTGAATTGGTTAGTTGAACGGACATCCCACTGTTTGCCATGGTCATTTGACTAGTAAACCATAAAATGCATTTTTAGGGTTAGTTGCTATAGTGACAATGGAAGTCTAGTCAGTAGGGCCGTAAAGTGTATCACTGGCTGTAGCTTGAACTAAAAAGGCAGCGGCCATGCTGGAACATTGATTTGAATGTGGATGTCTGTTCTATCCAATTCTAATTCTGCGGTTGGAGTACATTAATTGGGTTCTCACCAAACTGAATGACCAACCTAGACATTTTGGCAGAAAGTGACTGCTTCTGGCAAAGAGTTGCTACTGCTTTCTGTGCAGTAATACAATGTATATATGAGTATAGATAATACACTTCCATGGGTTATACCAACACAGCTGGTTTAGAATTTAGGTATACTTTTATTTTCAGTAACAGTAAACACATTTACAAAACGTATACTAGATTTCTATAGAAAAACACAAATTGTTATAAACCCAAAGTTACAGAGCAGACTGGAGAATAGAATAGGTACAGAAGAAGAAAAAAGAAGATAAGTTAAATGACCCGGAAGAAGAAAGCGCTGAGTTAAACCGGATATCACAGGCAAGACAGGGGTCACAATTTCTTTCTAACAGCCATCTTGGATATAGCATCCCGAGTCGGTAAGTGTCTCTGCTGACAATCTAACATAATCTTGCCATTTACACATATTATCGAGTGTAGTAAATGTTTAGTGTGTTTAAGTAGAATACGGTCTTCGCCCCATTACAACTATTTTTTTCTCCCGTCCTCTGTTTAGAAAAGTATGTGCCGTTGTATCGTCGATTACTGGCTCAAAATGGGGGAACATGACTGCCAGTTCACTAGCCAGGCAGCTTTCGATGCTGGCGAGCTGACCAGCTTGTCAAGGCCGCAGTTTAATGAGTGACAGTCGATTTGTATGACAACTGGCTTGGTACTTTAATCATTGAGTTCAAACTGCGGGAAAAGTTAGTGACTTTCCTATGTATGTTATGTAGCTAGTTCTTCCTGCTCAGACTTAATCATAGGTTAGTAAGTTCGCTAACATGTGTCATTTCCATAGGTAGATACAGACTGAGCTCACCAGCTAAATTATGGGCTGTCACCAGTGGTTATCTTGCTCAACCAGTTAATTACAACTACAAGTGCGATAATTGACTAATGTAGTGATAGCGGTCTGTTCTGTACCAAAGCAACTGCCTCAAGTCAACATGAGCAGTAAGTGGACACCTAACTTTAGTACTTAGCCAATGTTGCTTTGCATCATAAGAGAATGTTTAGACTTGTCTTGAGCTACAAATTGCTTCTCCTTCACTTCCTATCAGCAACCATGCCTGGCGAAGCCACAGAAACGGTCCCACTCACCGAGCATGAGATGCCGCCGCCTCAAGGAGAAACTGGTTCGTACAAGTGTAACGTAACTTGCATGCTGCATATGAAACGGCAATGACAACGGGGTCCTGGAACTCAAATACTTGATTGTTCACCTAGTAACTTTTTGTGGCCAGTATTTCAGTCCACATCCAACCTTGTACTGTGTAAAGGATCAATACTAGATAATGTTTTGGTTCAGGGAATTAGCCTGCCAGACACTGAAGGCGGTTTGACACCCAATAGTTCGCACCAGATTCGAGAATGATACATTGTTTAGTTCAATTGTTTGTTCAACTGGATCGGTTCCCTTTCACGCCTTTTATTTTGCTCTGGTCCGATACAGCTGCACAAGCCATGTGAGAACGTTCATGTCACTCATTGGTCAGATGTGTCTGGGACAGGAGTAATAACGTAGTGGAGAAGATTTAGCTGTTCTTGTGAGTTGTTGAAAGTTGTGAGCTTATATATTAATCCGACCAAATCTTTATGAAGCCCTAACTGCGCCTCCTCATGACTCCACATTTGTCCGCGATTACTCATCATGCTTGCATGTTGGGAAATGCTCATCTTCCTCATCCCTTAATGCACAGAGTAGCTGGCTACGGGAGCTCGTCTAATCCAAAAATGCGCAGTGCTTTCTGCAATTGGGTCAGGCCAAGGCCGGACCATGTTCTCACCACAAACGTACCACACCAGAGTTTGGTTGGAAGCGTACCGAGACCACCTCAACAAGGTCTCGGTCCGCTTGTTTGGTTAACTTTTGGTGCGCACCAGAGTACAATTGATGTGTTCTCACATGCCCAAAAGAATCGCACCAGGGGGGGAACGCACTAGAGTGCGATTCAAGCGGACTAAATGGGGTTGGCGTGAACGCGTCCTGAGTTGAACAGGTGATAGTTCTGTAGACTTCACTAGACATCTGTTGGGAAACTTGCATGGGTCTCTTTCTCCAGAGGACCCACTGTATAGACGGCTATTCTTAACCACAATCTCAGCACTTTTAGGGCAGGCCGCTGAAAGTTTAATCTCAAGTTTATTTGTTGGAAATGTTGACTGGCCTGCAATCCCTCAGGTCTATCCAAAAAGCAATTGCACCAGTATTTTTGTCATAAAGATTATCATTTGTTTGGAGTGTCACTAAATTTCAGTTGGGTTGAAAACTATTTATTTTCTATCTATGTTCACCATAGTTACTGTATGTTAAAATAAATAAAAGCCATTCAGAGGGGCTGTGGCATTACATTTCCCTTCATTTTTTTAATACAATCAAAAGTTTAATCAAAACACTTAGGCATGTGCTTCTTGGATGGACTGAAATTACTCCTAAGTCAAATAAGCTTTAAAAGAATGGAATTCACATTGTCAGAATGACATTTACGTGACAATGTTCTGTAATGAATATTGCTTCACTTGAAAAGGGTAATCCAGGACCCCTTACTTGCACAAACTCACAATGGTGTGTGGTGACTTGCACTGACAACTGGGTTTTGCATGTAATGCATGGTAATTAATGATGTTTTTGTACACAGAAAATGACATGAAATGGATTGGAATTAACTTAATTAGTGATGGTACAGATCAATTACATTACATTACAGCATTTAGCAGACGCTTTTATCCAAAGCGACTTACATTACATTACAGCATTCAGCAGACACCTTTATCCAAAGTGACCTACATGTCATACCGTCGGCGGAGGCAGCCATGCAAGGTACCAACCTGCTCAACGGGGGCAATTGGGTTTTTTACGTGTCTTGCTCAAGGACACTACGACATATTTTTTTTCCCGGGAGGAGCTGCACTCGAACCGCCGACCTTGCAGTTGCGGGGAGGGAACTCTACCTCCTGAGCTACTGCCGCCCCCAATTGGTGGTGTTTTATTTATTTTAGCCTGGCCTTCAAATATCTTATTGCAGCCTTATGTCCTGAACATATCCCCCCCGTATTGACACAAACTCTGTTTACATATTTCTTTTTGGCCTTTGTTTTAAACACAATTTGTTTTTATTTTGTCTGTGTGTTAAGCACTGTTTGACCTTTCCTCAAAGCTTTTTGCTGGAATTAGTTAATTAATTTTCTCACATGTCAATTTGTCAATTTATCAATCGCAGTCATGCCGGCACCAAGGAATATTGATGCAGGAGGAATGAAACCAGCCAAAATATTACATTTACATATTTTAGCGTGTTCTTACCTTGGGTGCTGGGATGGTAGGCTTGTCTGAACAGATATACGCAAAATAAAACAAGAATAGCTCCAGATCTATTACGTCTATATGCATGATCTTGGACCTCTATGGATAGACAATAACTTTGTTTCACACTATGGACCCGGGGCCGTTTCCTAGCACGATTCCCCACCAAAGTCTGGATCGTTTGGTTGGTGTGAACACTGCGTTCCGTCCCCAGATCACCGTTCCATACCCGGGACCACTTGAAAGGGTGGTCTGGGGGACAGTTCAGGCACAGAACGATTCAAGTGTGAACACAACTGAACTGTATGCATGCAGTACGCACCGATCTCAACCTCCGAACACTGCATACATGCGTGATAAAGTAGGAAGGCAGGCGAGAGGGTCTTCCTGCTGTATTGTAGTGTTGCTCTCAGCTCTCTCGTGTGCTCGGGAATGGATAATTTGTATAATTTTGTCTCGGAAGGAGCAGTTATATTACAATTCAACTAGTTATTTTTAATCCACAATGCGGTTTGCGTGGTGGGGAAAGTTCCCATGTGTCATGAAGGCAGCCGTACAATCTCCCAAGAAGTGAGGAAACTTAGTTTCATGGACTTTACAGTTTACAATGTCCAGAGGTTTTAAGACTGGTTTTCAACGTGTTGCAAAAAAACAAACTTCTTGCACTATTTTCAGGGCTTTTTCCATTTCTGATTGTTGGTTTACTTTCACTTATTAATTAATATATGGTTGTTTGTAGCTTTTAGTAGTTTCTCTTCTGATACATTGCAGTAGTGTGTTGATCATGTTAAATAAAAGTACATTAATGTAACTGCTGTAATTCTTAATGTAAACATTAATAGTTTGAATAATGCACTAGGTTAGAGGGTTCCTTGTACAATTTACAGCATTAGTTCTCAGAGAATCTCTTCTGTCGAAGCAAGATTGGTATTGTAACTGAAATATCCCTAACCGAATAGATAAGCGATCGAATTGGGACTTTGTGAATCGGAATCGATTCGGGAAATCAGTGGGGATGCCCAGCCCTATTTTCTTGCATAGTCTATTGTACATTTTGGGACTAAAGGACGGCTTCCAGCATTCATCTCACGTTTGGACACTGCATGGTATTTGGGGCATGGGGACATATTATTTCTGAGTGCACACAACACTTTTCTTTTTTTTTACACTGGTAAAATTCTCTATCCCTGAACTCCCTCACAAACACACTGGTTCTGTCAATGTGTTGGAACACAAATTCCTATGTTCACTATGTGTATATTCATTAAGTTCTTTACTTACAATTTTGCGGTGCACAAAATGGCTCCTCTCTACTGCTGTGACTGTCCTCCCCCCGTTGCTCCTCTTGCTCTTCCTCCATCAGCTGCAAGCGTGTTGAATTCTTCTGCTCCTCCTGAGATGGCTGTTCCCGTAGTGAACAGGGCATCCCCACTGGAGAGTTCTATGCCTCCAGAAGCATCTGTTGCTCCTCAAGAGATAGACTCCCACCCACCACCACCTGAAGACTCCAATACTGATGCTGCTGGTGATCAACTAAATGGCGTAGTTGCAACTCAAGAGATCACTAAGCAAACTGAAGAATCTGGTGTGGAAGAAACTCCTATCTCACCGCAAGTGACCACTGCCAACCCAGCAGTGACTGCTGCTGAATTGCCAGTGAATGAAGAATCTGTGACTCCTGCTGAGGCTCCAGTTCCTGCCACAGGAGAACACACTCGTGAACAAGAATCTCCCACTGAAGAGTTAGTTGAGAGTCAGGAGTCATGTATTGCTGCTGAAGAACCTGCCAGCCATGTGCTTGAAAAGATTGCAAAGTCCATTTGGGAAGAACCAGGAGTAGTTCCTGAAGACATTCCTGATGATCCAAATCCATTGCCTGCTTTTGAAGAGCTGAATGTAGACAGTGTAGATGGGAAGGCAAGTGGTGCACCAGAGCCTGCAGTTGAAGGCCAGAAGAATACTGACCTGGAAGAAGCTCTTGAAGAACCTGAAACGTTCCCTGGAGATGTGGCCACTCAAAATGAACATCATGTTAAGAAAGAACCTATTATAGTCGTCTCTAAAGCCATCCAGTCAAAGGTGACCTCAAATTGTGCAGGTCCATCCCTTTCCACCCGGCACCTGTCAGGTGGGTTATCTTGTGTGAAAAGCTGGCGCTACCACCCAGTCTCTTCTTCCAGATATTTTTCTGCGTAATTAGTTGAATTGAAAAGTCAGTTAGCATATCCCCATAACTGTGCCATTGGAATTGGACAATGACCAATGGTTAAAGACAATCTCAATAAAAATAGAAAATAACTCCATACGTTTATATTTGCCTTCTAGTGCCCATCCCTAATATATTTTTTATTTTTAACAGCCATGCACAACAACCATCGGGCCAGAGTTAGCTGGATAGCTAATTTACATCTGTGGTCCTCAAGTCATCTCTTAGATCAGATATTTTATCTATTTGTCCTACTTGGCGTTTGCTGGCATAGACTTCAATAGTTCCTAAGAATTTGTATGTCTTTTTTTTACCTTGAAGCAGGCCAGTCCATTATGGCATAACCAATCTAAAATATGGCAACATTCTTGTTGTGCTCCTTTAGTGTTGCTCTCTTCTCTGCTAATTTAATATTTGTAGAGTAATACCCCATGCAAATGTAATGCAACTAAAACTTTCCTCGTGGCCAAATACCTGACTTTTGATCAGTTATATTTATCCCACTTTTAACTTTTATTTAACATTTTATTTAAATGAGCCATGATTAAATTGCACAATAGCAATTGTTTATCAAATTCCCTAGCGTTTGTAACCAGATAAATGAGTCTTCAAAGATAGTAATTCTATCTGGGGAAAAGATATTGGCATACACTTTCAACATAAGTAATTGTGGCAGTCTTGTGGTTTACCATATAACACAAACGTATTCTAGTAGTATGCCGTCCCTCTTTTTTTTCTAAGTGCATCCTCACTAGATATGGAAGTGTTTCTGTGTGTAAGGAAGTAGTTTGTAGTGTGCATTTTGAGAAGTGTTCCAATGTTATTTTCCTAATTTTGTGAAGTTTAACTGCCTCTTGCTTTGTGATCATTTAACCTGCATGAGTAAGCCTTTCACTGTCCCATCAAAAAATGTTAAAGAACACTTTTTTTTATTTAGCTACACCTCCTGCCCCAGCTTCCTCCCAGCAACCAAAGGCTGCTTCTTGCCCTTCTAAGCCCAAAGGCAAAGATGCCAAGAGTGGGCCGGGTTCCTCCGCCCCAAAAGCTGTCCCTGGCAGAAGAAAACGGTCCTCAATGTCTGCCTCTTCCTCCTCTCCCACATCCCCAAAATCTACTCCCTCCTCTACTCCACTCTCCCCTCTAGCATCTCCCCTAGCCTCCTCACCAGGAGGCTCTTCTGCCACCAGTCAGGGAAACCGCTCCACCCCAAAAGTTGTCAAGGCTGGCAAACAAGGAAAAGCTAAGAAAGGACAGGCATTTGTGCCTGCTCCTGCACCTTTAGAGTGCAAGGTCACCTCAGCAGGTGAAAAACCAGTAGGACCTAAGCCAGACGCATGCGTAATTGAGGGTAAGCTTGCCCCAGTTGAGCCGAAAGTACCCTCACCCACCGCTACAAAGCCTGTTGCAGCCCCTGCTGCTTTTAAAGTTACCTCGAAGCCTGCTGCACCAGCTCCCGTTTCATTTTCAGATGCTCTTTCTTCCAGCCCCCCCAAGTCAGTTGAAGTTAAGGCAGCTTCACCAAAAGCTACCCCTGTTATGGCAGTCATAGATGATGATGATCTTCCTCCACTGATCCCACCTGAGAAATCAGTCAAGGTGCCGGTTTGTATACCCGCTGTTCAGAAAGAGGATGCAAAACCTGGCCAAGCTCCTCCTAAACCTACTCCTATTGAAACAAAGTCTGCTGCAGGGCCTGTTCCAGCCACCCCTAAAGTTGTTGAGAGAATTAATAAGCCTGCACAGGCTGCCCCTAAACCTGTCCATGTAGAGATTGCCAAGCTAGCAGCCGAACCTAAGCCTTCACCCATAGAGGTTGCCACGGCCAAACCATTTACAGAGCCTAAGTCTGTGCCTGTTGCGGTTGCCAAACCAGCTGTCCAGGCCATACCTGCTCCCATTGAGGCTGCTAAATCAGTTGTTCAGGCAACACCTGCTCCCGTTGAGGCTGCTAAACCAGTTGTCCAGGCCCAACCTGCTCCCGTTGAGGCTGCTAAACCAGTTGTCCAGGCCCAACCTGCTCCCGTTGAGGCTGCTGAAGCAGTTGCTGAGGCCAAACCTGTCCCTGTCGAGGGTCCCAAGCAAGCTGAACTTAAATCTGCTCCTGCAAAGGCAGACACAGAG
>OMOT01041176.1:0-10083 GCA_900312575.1 Acanthochaenus luetkenii | reverse complement strand
CATTTAAAAACAGATCCACACACGAACCCAGGGCTCTTTCTGAACAATCCTTTAACTGCCTCTTAGTTATAATCTGCTTACTTAATTACTTAATTCATAGTTTATTTCTTAACTTTTTAAAATCTATCTATCTATCTATCTATCCATCTATCCATCTATCCATCCATCCATCCATCTATCTATCTATCTATCGATCTATCTATCTATCTATCTATCTATCTATCTATCTATCTATCTATCTATCTATCTATCTATCTATCTATCTATCTATCTATCTATCTATCTATCTATCTATCTATCTATCTATCTATCTATCTATCTATCTATCTATCTATCTATCTATCTATCTATCGATCTATCTATCGATCGATCTATCTATCGATCTATCTATCTATCTATCTATCTATCTATCTATCTATCTATCTATCTATCTATCTATCTATCTATCTATCTATCTATCTATCTATCTATCTATAAGTTGTGTAGTGGAAACAAGGCCTCTTATATCCATTAATGTCTTTGAACTATGTTGCACCTCTGTCGTATTATAACTCTTGAGTAAATTATTATTTGTATGTGTATGTGTGTGTGTGTGTGTGTGTGTGTGTGTGTGAGGATGTGGATGGGAGCATATTAGGGCTACATGATGAGATTTTTGCAGATGTGAAACATCATTTGTAGACCAAGAGTTCTTTACAGCACATGATATCTTGTCTAGGCGGCTGTCTGGAAAATTCCCCCCCGTGATAACAAAGTACAGCCTTGGTACGTAGTTTTTACTTTGATAGAACTGTTAGCATCTACCAGAGGCATGTCTGACAGGCAACCAGCGTCCCAGTGGACGAAAAGCAACCGGCTGTAGCTTTCCCTCGGAGGGAGCAGATGCTGAATCAGAGAGAAAGGGAGAAAGAAAACAAGACAACTTCATTTGCACCCTTCTAGACTTACAGTCTCAAAGTGCTTCACGTTTAAAAGCAAACATCAAACTATTAAATGCACAACACAGAATGCGACCATTACATGCCAGACAACGCACAAAGTCAGATTAACAGAATACCTGGCCCCCAAAAAAGCCTTGGAGCTGCACTAGGGAATTTTGCACATTGGCAGCTTCAAATGACAGCTAGAGGTAACTGTGAACTTAATACCCAGATATCATGTAACGTGACATCACTAAACTGAATTGATGCAGTTTCAATTCGTGGGCATGGGACGCTGTTCTCTGCTGCAACCCCACTTTGGGGTTTAGGCCGATAAACCGGGTGTATTTTTCATTACAATCTTGCCTAGCGCAGATCTAAGTAATTTCTTAAAACCAGATATTGAGTTAGCCAGTCTAACACTGCGCAGGGACAATCGCCTTTTGTTTTAAGGTTGGACAAGCCAACAGGCCCCGCGTAGAGGACCTGAGGGACTCCACCGTTCTACGAGGACACAACAAGTAATATGTCGTAGCCTGACCGTGCAATGCCTAGTGGCTGATCAGAATAATTTTACAATCAATTCTATACTTCTGGTCTGTGTGTTTGTCTGTGTGCCTTTGTCTTTACGTGTGCATGGTTGTACGGCTGTCTCGCTATCTGTAAGTTTGCCAACTCCACATCTAGCAGGTGAATTCCATAGCTATACCCTGTTTTCCTCAAGTACCTCTAATGCTGCTTAAAAGGGTTCCATGAAGTTGAAATAGCGCTCTTATCCTGACCGGGTGCCCGCCGCAACAGCACTGTCCCCGTCCAGAGGCAGGGGGAGAGAGAGGGGCTCTTAGTACCACCCGAGGCAAGCTGATTTCCCACTGGTTTAATGAGAATCGCAGACAGAAAAGCGGAAACGTGCAGGGTATTTATAGAAACAAGAGGAATGCAAGCCGCTAATTGTGCTTAGTCTATCTCTGCTGCATAACCTGCTCAGCACTATTCCCCCTGGTTTTCTACACAGACTTTGAGAGTCTAGAGGGAAAAGACAGGACACATGGGACAATAAGACAATAATAAAGAGTAGTTTTTTTGTTTTGTTTTTTAAATTCTTTATACCGTGCTTTTATGAGACTGGGCAATATCAAGTTGGATTACTGCTGAATTCAAACAAAATGTCAACCTACCTACAGCATCTTTTAATTACAATCTAAAATGAGATTTCAATTTAGACGACAATATTCTACATTTCCCATTTCATCCACAGTGCATAGCAATGCGATTTAAAATATCCTTTAAGTTAAATCCAAACGGATTAATTCAGTGGAAGACTTTCTTCACTGGATATATTTTTATTTCCATTGCGAGATTTTTCCATGTTTCTCCTCTTTCCTCTCAGGGGTTAACCGTTTTGATCTGGTGATCAGGTAAAACAGCAGAGTGCCTCCTCTTCCAACCCACAACCCCCTGGGTCGGAGGGAGCCTTAGACTGGTGTTTCACAAGGGCATCATGTTCGACGTGTCTGAACAGAGCTCACTCCACCCACAGTCTCCAGGAGGTTGTGAGGGTTCACCTCCAAGACAACTTCCCGTAAAGATTCATTCAGCATCCTAACCCAAAAATCTGCACACTGCCCCTTTCTTAGGAAAATCTAAGAAGCAC
Organism: Acanthochaenus luetkenii; assembly: GCA_900312575.1. Taxonomy (NCBI): domain Eukaryota; kingdom Metazoa; phylum Chordata; class Actinopteri; order Beryciformes; family Stephanoberycidae; genus Acanthochaenus; species Acanthochaenus luetkenii. The sequence continues at coordinate 7,509 of OMOT01041176.1, read as the reverse complement.
AATGAGCGAATGGCCTTAATGAAACACACACTCTTTCCTAGGTGCAGTAAATCACTTGCAGCATGACCGTGTGTTTGTGGCGTGTTTGTTCTCTGTTGTCGCTAAAACACTGTCCCCTTCACCGGTGGTGTTTTGCAAGGTGCACTCGGGAAAGGGGCTTTTGACTTCAAAGTGAATTCCTAGTCAAAGCTACTCATCCAGGGCTGCATACGAAACGCAAAGTGGAATCAGACATATCTTAGGTCAAGCGATTAAATACTCAGTTGAATTAGGTGGATAATACATCACAGGGATGAGCAACATGGAAAATAAATGTCATCCGCTCGAGTGAAAAACACACACAAACACACGGGTGTAATGCAAGAGCATGTGCTGTCAACGTTATGTCATTTTGCATGCAACCGCTCACAGCATACACATCTGTGAGTCCGAGATTGGCGGTGTAAAAACGCCCAAACATCGGGTGCTCGACTGTTTGTATTTCTCCATAATGAGGTATGCTGATAGATTGACCTATTGAGGACTGCAGGATATTTCGTACAGACCAATGGGAGCTCTGATTGTGGATTGTTATTACAGTAGTCCTGCTCCCCAGGCAAACGTTGTTCTGTCATTTCTTTCCGTATTCCGGAGGGCCACATGGTGGTATTTACCCTTAAACAGACAGTGGAACAGGAAGGCCATGAGATTGGATCTCGCTATTTACTAAACAGGAGAGTAATGCACCTGTTTTTGCCCTTAATCGTAGGCTGACCCCTTGCTGTCCTTTCCTGTTATGTTGTTATGTTTCTAATTCTCTTGCTTGCTTGTTTTTTCAAAGGAAGGTGGGCAGTTTCCCCTCCTCACACACTCTATTAAAGATTTGACCGTTGCACTGAAAAGAGACAGGCGCGAGGAGAGAGAGGGAGAGATGTGACAGCGTAGCACGAAAGTATGCGAAAGTCAAAGCCAACGCAGCTGCAGGCATGTGGACTGTGCATTTAGAGCCACCAGGACGCCTCCCTGTGCTCCGGCTGGTTCAGGACATTGTGTTTCTGCTGCCTGACCTAAAAGCTTGACGTCTGGTCCGGTTATGTCAAGTATCTGACCTACTGGTCTTCGGTGTTTTGGTCCGTTTCAAAGTTGTTACGACAGAAGGGAAGCCAGCACACTGGTTAGCGCACTAGCAGCAGTATGAATCCTCTTTGAAGTTGTTGAAATGGTTTTATCCCTACATTTTCTCGTTAAGTACTGTAAAGCATATATATGTGACTGGAATCAACAGCAAAATGTGTCACCGTAGGTTATTGTGAGAGCTTTCACTATTCAGACTTGCAACTGGATGCAGTTCTATCAAAACCTTTCAAATCAAAAATCAAAGACGCCAGGAATTAAAAAAATCAAAAGAAACAATGTTCCCATGGCAAGGCAGCAGTACAGATACTGATATTAGTGTTGTTATAATTTGTTTTCTCAGGACTTGGTACCTTTCGGATCTGCATTTAGTTCTCTGAACAATTCTTTTGACTGGATCAATTCAGGTCAACCATGATATACAGTATACATGATATATACTATATATATATATAGTTGCCTTGCCCAAAGCTTACCTCATGGGGTTCTTCGGGGCACTGAGCAGGACTAGGATATGACTATACTCCAGACAACAAAGCGAATAGGCCATAAACTTTAGTTCTGTGTTTGTCCAAGTCCACATTTTGCTTAAGCTAATGTTCAGATATTGTTGTATCACTTTTCTCTGTGTACAGGTGCCAAAAAAGGCAAATGTTGGTCATGGCCAAGGCAGGCTATGAGAGAGCATAGAATAATATCTATTATATACACAAAAGCCTTGAAAAGGCAAATGAAAACAACACACTGAAGAAAAACGTCCTTGGTCTTAGTCAGAAAGAGAAAGTCTCTGGTCTGCCATGTTACGTTATTCAACACATTTCCTCCTGATGTCACAGCTGTGCAGGTCATTAGCAAACAGTTGCACGGGAACCACGGGCCTGCCAAAACCTCCGCTCCAAGTCCTGCTGCACATCCTGGGGTCACGACAGGCCTCTGGGTCGGGTTCCCTCGGAGGTCTGAGACGTTCATGAGACACTCTCAAACATGAAAGCTACTGGTGATGACAGACAACCGAAGCTGGATAGGATCATGGCTGCGGATTCGTGACCTGAGGTCTGAACAGTAGGAAGTCAATAGCACGCAGAGGCACTTTCAGACCAAGCTCGGCCGAGCGCGGAGTGGACAGCTATAGGGTGTGAAGAGTTTTAAGCCAGCCCAGCACCGCCACCATCCGGGGGCGGTAGTAGCTCAGGGGGTATAGAGTCCCCGCCCAGCAACCGCAAGGTTGAAGGTTCGAGTCCAGCTCCTCCTTGGGAAAAGATATCTGTCGCAGTGTCCTTGAGCAAGACACCTAACAACAATCGCTCCCGTTGAGAAGGTCGGCGCCTTGCGTGGCTGCCTCCGCCAACGGTGTGTGAATGTGTGTGTGAATGGAAGAAAAAGACTGTATATAGAATGCAGTCCATCTGATCCAACACAATCTTGGTGTACAAATGATGGGTAGAGTCAAATTAATGCAGTAAAGCGCGGCAGTTCTCTCAACTCCGCTGTAATGGTACGCTGCGTTATGCTATACACACGTTGGAACGTACTATGGAACGACATGAGGGTTACCAAAATACATGAATGAAGGTGACCAATGCTGTAGGTTGCCCTTTCTGTTGCCATAACAAAAGAGGTGCCTGTTGTGGCAGTCTGCCCCTGTGTATACCAGCGAGGGCCAATATGTCATCGCTATTGTCACTATACTGCCCATGCTGACAGATTTCCCTTTGAACAAATACAGTTACAGCAGAGAACCTTACTATGGCAACACAACCTCCAACTGAGATCTGCGTAAATACTCAGTCGGAACATCAAAATGGGCCATGCTCATCAATCATGTTGGCCACACTGGATGGTGACCAGTGCAGTTCCTCCAAATGATCCTACAGTGCAACAGGCACCATGCAGTATTTCCTATATTTTGGGATCGATACATTATGTCCCATACTTTCTGGTAGCCACTGGCAACATTGTGATTTGTGACAATTCAAGCGGAGTTAGTCCCTTTGCTACTAGTCTCCTATATTAAGATTACATTTAGTCAGGACTAAACTGAACTTCATCCTAGACAACACCTCCTCACCCCCTCTATGTAAAGCTATGGAGCACCTTCAGCCTCCGCCTCAACACCCCAAGGTGCAACTTTTGTGCCAACAGCCACCAGACTGTACAATGCTTCCTGCCTATACAGCCCCAGTCTCCTCCACCTAGGATGACGCTGAGGTAGCATGCCTGCACTGTCTATACAAACTATCCTGGATTGCCTTTTACATTACCATGCTCTGGACTATTCTATACAACATTTAGCTTTCACTGTTTTCTGATCTATACATATTTCTGTACATCCTCTGCCTATGAATCGGCATATTTTTCCATACGTATGCTGCCACCATGGTGTTATCAAGGAGAGACAATTAAGCACATGCACATTGTCATTTTTCTGCACATGCTCCATTCAAAGTTTCATCAGGGGACGGATAGCAATGCGCACATCCAAATCGGCACATTCTGTACATATGTTAACTCTACTGACAAGGTGTATCTTTTTATTTTATTTTACAATACACGTCTACACGCCAAGACACTTTCTGTACATATGTATGACCTCTGTAGACATGAAAACGACACACATTTTGCACATCATGTATGTTTGCTGTATATTCACGTTTGTTTTCTTCATATTCCCATATCGCTCAAACTGTCATGTATTGCATATATATATATATATATATATGCAAATGTTTAATGATGTTTCCACTTATTTCATACATAGTCCCAACTTGTTTTTTGGTAAAATAAAGGTAAAATAAATCTAATTCCTTTAAAATATGTTCAAAGTGGTGATGTATGTATATGATAAATCTACAATTGCCCCATAATCATCACTCGTGTTACGTAATTGTGGACTCGGGAGATTCCCACGCATTGCACGTATCCCTCCGAGCCGTTACTCGTCCATGACGTAACAATAACACTCATTCTGATTAGGGCGCAATTATATAAAAATATTCAAATGGTCTCTTTATTATATTTTTATTCACATTTGTTTCTATTTTCTCTCATTTTATTCTTATTTTTCTGTATCTTGTTGCTATCCCCCAATGGCTCATTAAAGTTTCATCTCTATGTTTGTGATTTGTTGCACAGCCTTTGTGGTTTAAGAGATTTCACTTGTTGCCAACATGGTTCATAGATTGCAAGTCACATTCATCTCAACTAATTATTCCTCTGTGCAGTTACCTTGCATGTCGTCAAATACATCCAATCATGGTTCAGAAATGAGGGTCTAAGTTAGTAGAAGTAAAATTAGTAGTAATTTTAAAGTGGGACCCCTGGGCATGGGTTAACAAGCTGACTAACAAGCCTGTATTTACAAGTACACTGCAAAAAAAAACATTAAAATAATTACAATATATTTCACGTTAAAAATGCCCCTAACAGTTGAGCCCGAGTTGGGTGGAAATTGATGAAATTGTTTGAGTTCTCAGTGTGCACTTAAAGACCACACACAAAAAATGCCATGATAGACATAGCCTTTTAACGCTAACACCAAGAGCTGCGTCAGAAATAGCAGCTGGTATCAAAGCATCGATCTTTGGTTCTAATTTTATTGTTTCTATTTTCACATGGCTTGATGCTCGTGTTAAAGTCAGAGAGGAGAAATGAAAGCATGGTGGTTTAGGGTTCTTATAGCAAGAACACGTGGTAGTGACACTGTGGAGTAGCTGGCCGTGTTTGGATCAGTCAGTGTGTGTGAACAACATGGCAGCAGGCAGAAGCTCTGTGCGTTGGCATCTTAGTAGCCCCTTGGCCTTCACTGAGTAATTTGGTTTGGTGCCACATTGTCCCATAATCTCCAACAGTATGTTTTGTTTCTCTCCTAAACCCAAGCTGTAACGTTAAACACTGTTGTGATAACACTTAGCCTTTGACATAATGAAGATTAAAGTATTCTACAAGTACTTGATTCTCTCTATTGGTTCCAATTCACTGTTATTGCACCATTGCCAAAATACAGCTACAGCAACGTCTGCACGTATGCAGTTCTGTGCTGCCTGCATTTGAAGCATTCTATCCAGCCAATTCTGAACTCCATTTGCAACCCCAAAAAGCTGCCCCCCCAGGGACATTAGTTATTCAACGTCTGCTGTTTTTCCTTGTGTTTGCTGGATGTGCACAGTCGGCTTTGGTGACTGGTCACAAGGGCCTGGGTGAACGAGACCACACGGAGCCACAGATCGTGTTGATACAGTTGCCTACCCTGAGGCTTGACAACAGCCCCTGAAGAGAGGGGCCAGGGTAATGGATGAGGCCCCTAGCAGTGACCTTCTTTCCTGCTCACCTCCCCCAGACTGAAGGGGTCACAGCCCGCACAGCTGAGCTCAGAGTCCAGTCCCAGTCCCGCTGGTCACATCCTACCGGCCTGTATTCTCCAACTGGACGCTGATTATTTACCTGCTGCATGGGTGCCTGTTTGATCTGCTGTAGCCCCTGAACAGCTTCTTGGAATTGGTCCAGATATCATGTGACAAAATCAGTCATGAGAATGATAGCATTCACCTGAGCTCCAAATCCTTTTTAGAGTTCCAAACAGATGGGAATTTTGCATTGCCGCTGCTGAGCAGACTTTACATTGTAATAATTATGTTGAAAGAGTGGAAGAAATGCAAACATATCTCAGAAGATTCCATAAAAACTACTCACCAATCAAAAGGATTTGAACAACACAGAAATAGACCACCCCTTGCTTTGGACCTCTGAGGAAGTAGATCTCTCACACATGAAGGAAAATCTGAGTCATTGCTCACTTCCAATAAATCAGTTTAAATCAGAGTTCAAGCATATGCCTATTGTTATACTGAGGAATTCAGCGCAATTTCATGTAGTAAAGATACTTTCTAAAGGGTGCCTGCTTTGCTCTGATAGATCATAGATAAGTTTGTTTAAGGTTGAAACAAGAATCACGATGGAAAAATGGCATTGGTTATGTAGGAAAAATAATCAAAAACACAATCAAAATATTATTTGGTATTGGATATGATCAGAATTGGCCAGAAACCATTTAAACCCTAGCAGCTACAAAATCAGAAATCGATTGTACTGACGTTGTACTGATGACAAACGTTCAAAACTCCGGTGGCAATCCAAGAATAGTTGGTGCATCTGGCTCCACATGGATTCCAGCACAGGCATCAGCTGAAGGTGCTTAGCCACATGTCAAGTCAAAGCTACTGAGCGTTAAAGTCATCGGTCTGATCCTAAGGTTATGCAGATCTAACATAGGGATTCTGGCACTGGCAACTTGTAAATGCGAAACCGTGGTTGTTTCTATATTTAGACTCAGTGATTGCTGTTTCTCGCAGTTACCTCTTACTGAGCATGTTGGACACTGTTCAAGTTTGAGGGACACAGTATGCCTGTAAATGGAATAGGATATTGTAGTTTAGTATTAGATTTGAGTGAACTAAATTCATTTTGACAGTGTGTTCATAAAATGGACTGATTAAATGTCCTGATTTTCCCCTTTTGGACTATGACGACGAACTTCATCTATCCTCATTTCCTGGCCACACAAAACACATTTTAAAGGCCCTTGATCTCAGATTGAAATTAATGCTTTCTTATTTATTTAACTGCTTTTAGATGAAACAAGAACATTCCGATTATTGCTCACAATCACAGAATATACTGAAGTTCAGATTTAACAAAAAAAAGTGTATTGTACAAGCAAAAACTGTAGATTAGAAATTAAACACAAGGCACACAATTTCACGTCATCTTGCTTTTACCACCATGAAATAAAAATGTTGTTGGCACCTGATGAAATTAAGGACCCGGTCATGGTATTTGAACATTTTCCACATCAATCCATTCTCTTTATAACCACTTGACGCCCAGCTATTCTTTCCATTCGTTATCTTGCTTATTCATTATTAGGATGACATAATGAAGCCAGAATACCACCAATGTATGATGAATTTGTGCTGTTCTTAGTGTGAAATAAATCTGCCACAATGCCCCCCCTCCCCGATTTACATTGTCTCAGTCAATGGTTTGTGGGTTGGGTATGTTACTTACAAAGGTGAGTGGAAAGGCTGCCAGAAAACGTTCCATCCATCCATCTTCAACCGCTTATCCGAAGTCGGGTCGCGGAGGTAGCAGCTCCAGCAGGGGCCCCCAAACTTCCCTTTCCCTGGCCACATTAACCAGCACTGACTGGGGGATCCCAAGGCGTTCCCAGGCCAGCGTGGAGATATAATCCCTCCACCTAGTCCTCGGTCTGCCCCGTGGTCTCCTCCCAGCTGGACGTGCCTGGAAAACCTTCCTAGGGAGGCGATCAGGTGGCATCCTTACAAGATGGCCGAACCACCTCAACTGGCTCCTTTCGACGCAAAGGAGCAGCGGCTCAAC
>OMOT01041165.1:0-11838 GCA_900312575.1 Acanthochaenus luetkenii | reverse complement strand
GAGTCACAGTAGAGACTAGGACTAAAGACAAGACAGTTTACTGAGTCACAGTAGAGACTAGGACTAAAGACAAAACAGTTTACTGAGTCACAGTAGAGACTATAACTAAAGACAAGACAGTTTACTGAGTCAAAGTAGAGACTAGGACTAAAGACAAGACAGTTTACTGAGTCACAGTAGAGACTAGGACTAAAGACAAGACAGTTTACTGAGTCACAGTAGAGACTAGGACTAAAGACAAGACAGTTTACTGAGTCACAGTAGAGACTAGGACTAAAGACAAGACAGTTTACTGAGTCACAGTAGAACTAGGACTAAAGACAAGACCGGTTACTGAGTCACAGTAGAGACTAGGACTAAAGACAAGACAGTTTACTGAGTCACAGTAGAGACTAGGACTAAAGACAAGACAGTTTACTGAGTCACAGTAGAGACTAGGACTAAAGACAAGACAGTTTACTGAGTCACAGTAGAGACTAGGACTAAAGACAAGACAGTTTACTGAGTCACAGTAGAGACTAGAGCTAAAGACATTAATTGAACATCACAGCCTAAATGGATTATTCATTTCATTATATATATTATTATTTTATAGGTGAGTCAATACACCAGAAAACAACCAATATCAACTGCTTTATTATTATTTAAATGCAGGAAAGGAATAAGTCTTCAGACTAATTTAAAAAAGACAAAAGAACAAGTCGACTGAAAGAATTGGCAAAAAGAAGTTGAATGAATTCAAAGTCAGAAATGAGGAAGAGGTGAATAAGATTTGTGGAGGACGGACTAGGAACGGAGGAATGAAAACTCCGGAGGGGTCTAGTCAGGTCTAGATTCATTATAATATTAGGAGACAAAAGATAAAGTAGAAAGAAGCTTGATGCTCTTAGTTTCATCTTAAGTAACTCGCCTTAAGTACATTCACCTGAATAAGTGAATAAGAATAACTTTACCTGGCTTCACGGTCAATATCAGGTGGACACTTTAAATTTTAAGTACTTAATTTGTGCAGTAGCTTGTCTAGGTGGAGTGTAATATTCAAAACTAACATTTTGTTACAGCAGTCTTTACTCTTCCTTCTCTTGTCATGGCACTGTGACCTCTGACTTTGACCCCATTACTATTGGTTGCTTTTACAGTAATGTTGGTGATCCGAGGACACAGTGTATCTAAAGTGTTAGCATGGAGCCAACATCCACCCGGGACAAATGTGGTTTAGATGGTATTAGTGACTCACTTTGTCTACCAAGGTGGTGGGGGATGCTTGGCTTTAGCCTCCCCCTGTAAGGCCTGGAGCGCTGGTACTGCCAAGGTGGAGAGAGGAGAGGAACAGGAGGAAACCCCTAGAGCGAGAGAGGGGGAGAGAGAGAGAGGTGGGAAGAGAGAGAGAGAGGTGTGGAGAAAGAGAAGAGCGAGAGAGAAAGATGTGGAGAGACAGAGAGACAGAGACAGATAGAGAGAGAGAACATCTCAACAAAATGATGCCAGGAGTCCTCACAGGTATAATCAACATTTAAAGCGGCACTAGGCAACTTTGCACGCTGACGGCTCTGAATGGCAGCGAGAGGTAACTGTTAGAAAACTATATGAACTTCAATACCCAGAAATCCTGTAAGGTGAGGTCAGTAAGCTGCACACAGCCCCGGCCGCTCTGTGATGCTTCACACCAAAGATACCAAAGAGACGAGAGAGAAGACCTAACGTTGTTGAGACCATCTTCCTCTGGACGGAGCTGCTCACTGCTGAGCAGGAGACGGTTTGGATTCATTTGGGCAAACAGGGAGAATCTGCAGCGTCTTAAATATTTAGCATCTCATGACCTTAAAATCTGTCATAACACCTGTATGGTAAATGGTTCAACATATAATTTAGAAGTGTGGAGTTGCACATTCAGTTGCAAATGTTCTATGCTACTAGCTAAACGTCAAAACGTTACATTACTTGTCTGGTCAAATGAAGATAAATTCAGCAATACACTTACTGCCATTTTACAGACAGAATACACCGACTCAAGAATGAAGCTTCCTACACAGATCATTTCCCCCCAAATAACGAAGAAGAAGAAAGATACATTTTAACAATTTTCAATAGACTTCAATACCATAATTCTTTCAGCTTGAGGTTATTTTGTTTAGGTCTGCACACACACACACACAGACTGACAGAAACACACAGACACACACACACACTCAGAAAGTCACTGCAGAACATGTTTCAAACTCTTCTTCTACTAATCTAACAGACGCCTCCGCTGTCCACGCTACCGAAACACACGTCCATCAAAGACAGGACACTGTATGTGTGTGTGTGCGCGTGTGTGTGTATGAGAGTGTGTGTGTGTTCTCACAGTGTGCTCTCTCCAGGGCGTCTGCGAGGCCTTGTGCTTCACACTCTCTCTCTCCATCACACTTGTCTGTGTGTGTCGGTCCATCCTGCCCTCCGCCTCCGTCTCCTGGCAACGACACCTGGTGGGCGCCATGGGAACGGTCTGCTTTCAAACACACAAACAAACACACACATTTCATTTATTAATTAAATTATATTTGTCAACATTTCCTGGAAGCCTGCAGCTGCATTATTCTCCATCAGATCCGTTAGTGCCTCCATAGAATATAATAGAAGAGAATAGTAGAATACAACTTTAGTGTCTCTTTATACAGATTTATATATCAGACCAGACATTATTATTCTTTTTTACGATCGGATTCAGTAAATGATCGTGTACAGAAAGCCAACCATTCTCACAAATTACACCGTTTTATTGAATTCTCAATTCTGATTGGCCGATAAAGTCACCCCGAGGTCTGTTATTTCTGTTTCTCCTCTAATCTCTGTTTCTATGGTTACAGTTCTGCTACAGTGTAGCATGGATACTACCTACAGACGTTTCTATAGTTACATCAGGGTATTGGTTCACCCTGTCAGGCCTCGCTGTACATTATACCGTACTTGTCTGTTGCTGCTAATGAAATAGCTTACAGAGAGAGAGCGAGAGGCCAGTTGCTGTGTGAGCTGAGTGATGGTTCGGTCTCTGCTTCTCAGCTCCTCTCTGAGCTGCTGCACCTCCTGCAGGAGATCCTGCACCTACACACACACACACACACACACACACACACACATTAGAGCTGTACTGTACAGGTCTAAATGCAGTACGTGTTTACTGAATACAGCAACCCCTTATCTGGGGGTTGTTGAAAAGCCTTCTGGGAAACGTAGGACATCACTAACTGCAGTAGAAGTAGACGAGGCAGGTTGAGAGAAAGTGGGTTCACCAAAAGTGAATGACATCACTTCATCACTAAATAACTCCTGGATGTGTTGAACATCACAGACTGATGATCTGGGGCCTCACTTATCAAGCATCTTAGAATAGGAGTGCTGATCTGGGACCAGATTGGCTTTTAAGTCACAGCGAACAGTATAAGGTCATGTGACTTACCCACTAATCCTAGATCAGTACTCCTATTCTAAGATGCTTGATAAGTGAGGCCCCAGAGCTGTTTAAATAGAGGCTAAAGGGTGCAGACCTGTGTGTGGAGTGTGTGTTGGTCTGAGCTGTGGGAGTCAGGACTCAGAGTGTCTGTAGTCAGAGTGTCGTCATCAACATCCTCCTCCTGGTCAACACACACACACACACACACACACACACACACCAAGTAAACAGATATTAGATCATACATTACACATTTGCATGCTTCACACATTTTTTACCTGCAAGAAGTAGAGCAGAGTTGTATTCTAAATGCAATCTTCTTTATTGGCATGAATGGAAAATAATGTATGTGTGTGTGTGTGTGACGTGAAGCTCTGAGATTAGAACACTGAGTGCACATAGGACTCTACATTTAAAATGAACTCCCGCAACCGAAATACAAATGTAATGCTAGAGCTAACAAATTTCCAAGTGTGTCAGATCACATTTGGTCATTGCTGCGAGAACAAATTGAAAACAAATTGTGACATCTCTGGTATCTGTGTGTGTTTGGCTCATGGACTACATTTCCCTGTACTGGTCCTACTAGGACTATACTACAGTACCAGTATCTCTCCCTCCCTCCATCTCCATCCCTCTCTCCTCCCTCCTTTCTCTCACCTGTAGCAGTAACCTCTGCAGGTATTCCAGCTGGGATTTGACAGCAGAACAGTCTTCAGCCAGTTCCTCCACATCCAGACCCAGACCAGTACCAGGAGACAGGCAGGGAGATCTTGGGGGAGGAGCAAAAACCAAGGAGGTCAAAACAACAGATGATAGATGAAGACAGAAAGAGCATTCCAATTTACAAATTAACATTTAGTAAATACTCCTCTGCCTGAAGGCAAAATGGGTGAAAATACAGTGCGTCTTGTTATGAAGACTTACTCATCACATGGATCAAATAAACTTAATATAACCACAAGCAGCAACTGAGGCACTAGATAGACAGAACATTACAGAAGGCAGACAGACAGATAGACGGAACATTACAGAAGGCAGACAAACAGACAAAGAGAAGTATTAGTTATGGCAAATTTTGTGCTAGCCTGTGACTTTTGTCAAGTTTATTTTTGCGACCATATTGTTCATTGCACATTGTGGAAAAACAGGTCTGGATTTAAACTCACAACCTTCCACACAATAGGCAGATGCTTTACCTACTGAGCCAAAGTCCCGCTGTAGTTCAACTGAGGAGGGAGAAGTGTTGAGATACTGCAGCCTCTGAATGAAAGTGCTAACCACTTCATAGAACTTTATAGTGATTCTCCATTACAGAATAAATCAATACTAAATCACTTGGGGCAGAAAGTTGCTGCTCTGCTCTCAGTGGCTTGAAGCTTTAAAACATGTTGCAGGTGCAGAGCATCACTGTGGCTCAGTTGGTTAAGGCACATAACATGTGATTACAACATCCAGGGTTAAAATCCCACCCAGCCATCAGCACGCCATCTTTCCTGTCTCGCTCGACTGATAAATGTTTAAAATATGTTCATGGTTGTCATTTTCAGTTTGGTACTTTGTAGTACTTGAACAGCATTACATCGTGCCCAGAGACAGTCGAGTGGTTAAGACCCTCGGCTCTGGAGTCACATGTGGGCCACTGGAGGCCTGGGATCAAATCCCACCAGAGATCTAGGCTGTTTCAAGAGTGATAAGGTGAGCCCTGTGATAAGGTGAGTGCAAAAAGTGGCTGCTTAAAACACCCAAACTGATATACCGGTACTACCGTATGTAATGTTTCAAACTGACAAAAACAATACCAAACTGATATCCAAAACAAAACAAAATTCCACAAAACATTCAACCCAACCACAATAAAAGTTCCAACCAAAAAAGTGACATCAAACCAAAAGAACATCCTTCGGGTACCTAAGGTTTAAAAACCAATACAACACAGTTAGTAGGGCAGCAAACTTTCATGTGGAGGTCCTGGGTTTTGATCCTGCACTTGGCAAATCTGGTTTATGGGACAGTCTACTAAATTAAGTGCTACTTCTAACTACTAAGCTGCTCTGGTAGGAGAGATTTGATACAAACTACTGAATTACCTTGTAGGAGACAGGTTGAAATGTAGGTCTTGGTCTGTGATTGGGTCTTCCCTCTTGTTCCCAGGATCCTCAGTGAGCTGGTAGCACTGGAAATCACTGAGGGGATGAGGGATAACTTCAAAAACATGATGCAGGACAGAAGCATGAAGGAAGACTTCTGCAATAATACCACTGTAGGCATGGTATAAGTCCCACTTCTTTTTACACTTTTTCTGCACTGCCGCTGCAATATTGCTCCATGCCCAAGAGGAAATGTTTTGTTGGTCAGACTATTAACTAAAGAGTGCAAAAATGTCTCAAATAACTACCACTAAGCGCTCAATATAATATTACAAATAGGTTAAAGCAGGTTGCACACAGAAAAACTAATCTGACTCACCTGTCACTGTGAATGTCCTGCGTTCCCCAGCAGAGCTGCCTCATCCTCCACTGGGCCATATGAGACATTCCATCTCCATCTGTAGTATTAGGACCATACCATCAGCACCAGGAAACAGGGGTGCATCCAAAAGCAATAGGAATTTAATATGGCATAAAACAAACTAGGCAGGAGAAAACATGCACACATTGATACATCTTACATAATAAATAACCAAGATATATTATGTAGGCAGGCTGGTCTTTTTGTAACATTTCAATGTCTTAAAATGCAGATACAAAATGAGAGAAATGTGTTTCTCCAGTAGGAAAGGATTAGGTGGAGGAGACACGACCAGAAAAAGGAAGTAGTTTGACATTAAAACAGCGCTGTGGAAAGTAAGGGTGTGAAGGTTGGGGGGGCGGATGGGCGACGACACGGGTTCAATTCCCAACTCATGACAAGTTTTCATTTATTGTACCATGAGCAAAACCTGAACCAAACTGTTTTAGTTCCTAAACTCAACCGTTAGCTAACCTGAACCAAACTGTTTTAGTTCCTAACCTGAACCTAAACTGAACCTAACTGTTTTAGTTCCTAACCTGAACCTAAACTGAACCTAACCTGAACTAACTGTTTTAGTTCCTAACCTGAACCATTCCTGTCAGCAACATGGAGTCTGACTTTCAGAGTTTCTGCTCATTTCGTAATTCTTTTTAGACCATTATTTTTAACATCGACCCTAGATTCATTGATGAACATGGGCTAAATTATCATGTTCTTTAAGTTCATATTTTCATGTTGCTGAGGAGGCCTAACCACGCGTGCGCACACACACACACACACACCGCTGTGCAGGGAGGTGTCCTCTGGGAAGTCGGCATCCAGCATCAGGTCATCATCATCCAGATCACAAGAGTCCAGGTTGTTCAAGATGTCCTGGAGACAGAGAGAGACAGAGAGAAAGACAGAGAGAGAGAGACAGAGTGTGAGAGAAAGGCAGAGAGAGAGAGACAATGTAATGCACTAATCGCTTTGTGATGCTTGTACCATAGTGGGGAGGACATGAAATGGAGGGAAGAGAAACAAGAGAGAAACTCTTTCCATACGTTCATACTTGATTTAGAGTTCAGTTAATCTCCATCTCACAAAAACATCCTTGAACACAAAAACAAATAGAAACCAATTTGTTTTCCACTTCCTCTTTCCACTGTTCAGATTCGACCGGCCTGCTCAACAAAAAGAAGAAAAAAGTCCCTTCCATCATTGTGAAGCGCTTCGCTTTTGTGTCTCTTGATCAATGCCATTTTGTTTTTGTTGTATTTTTGTACTTTGGAACAGAGAGAGAGAGAAAGAGAGAGAGAGAGAGGCAGGTTACAAATCAATCGCATGAGTCGCATTTGAAAACAAGCACAAAAAAATTTAGAAACGCAAAACAGTGTCCTCCAATCGCAATCAAACCTGTGGAGCAGCGAGGTGAAGATGGGAGGGAATTGTGTTAAACTGGGACAGAGAGATGGAGGTGCTGGAATACGTCACCGATGTATTCTCGCTCTACACACACACATACACACACGCACACACGCACACACACCCTCTTGGAGGAAACGAGCCTCAGACCAACACTGATCCCTGGTGGTAATTTCTAATATTAATAATAATAAGTACCATATTTGTATTGCACTCTTCTTAAAAAGGTGATGTAAAATAAAAAGAACAAAGCCCAAATATTCAACAACCAATCAACTATAATAAATAACAAAGGGAAGACTTGCACACCGACCCAGAGCTCGTTAGGGCCCAGAGCTCGTTAGGGCCCAGAGCTCGTTAGGGCCAGCACACCAATATTCAGAAACCAAATTACCTCTAGTGAATAGGAGACAGAATTTGCCTACACTGTAATACTACTTATTTACTAAACCAGACCGAACTCAGCATGATCACTCAACATAGTGGATGCTAAAGTGTTAGCATGGAGCTCTGGAGTCATCATCACTTTGATGAAGTTGACCAACAGCCGATCCCCAACAACTGTTCCTTTAACAAGCTAAAGTGTAGTTTCCTTTAACAAGCTAAAGTGTTCCTTTAATGAGCTTAAGTGTTCCTTTAATGAGCTAAAGTGTAGTTTCCTTTAACGAGCTAAAGTGTAGTTTTCTTTAACAAGCTGAGCGGGAACTCTACCTCCTGAGCCCTCTGAATTGATGCCGCCACATTAATTGATGAGACGTGATCCTGTCCAGTGTGCACTGATAACTAAAGGAACAGGTCATATTAATGGTATTGTGCTGGTTACATTAAAGCTCACAGAACAAATGTCAACGTGCAAAATTGCCAAGGGTGAAAATACTAATGTGAAGAGACGATTTAGCATCACCTGGTGTTTTATATCCTCATCACTTAATATGGCCTCCAGTGGTCCACATCTGACTCTGGGCACGATGTAAATGTTCAAGTACTACAAATATGACCATAATGATGTATTGATCACCCTACTCTCATACAACCAAGTGATCAATCAACCAACAATCATGAATTCAGAAGATAGACATTTTTGAGGCTTGTGAAAACCAGGAAGAAAGCCAATTAAAAGCTTATTGGCTTCCAGAAATCAGCTGGTCTGCTCAACTATGAGACAAATGACCAAAAATAACAGAGTCTGCACAGCTGACCTGCCTCACCATGATATAACCTCACATACACCAAACCAAACCAGTTGTTTCGTTATCGATTGATCGATTGGCTGTTCATTAATGTTGGCGACTATCGATCAAGGAAATTCCCTAGAATTTGCAACCCTAATTCACATACTATTTTATCAGAAAATCAAACCTGGAAGATGAACAATAAACAAACAAACCGAGCTACTTAGAGACTCCTAGTTAATTCATGCAAAGTACAAAAAGTGCCAAGTTCAAATGCCAGCAAATGTTTTGACGCTACATCTTCATCAGTGTCTGCCTCTTTTTGGATGTTTAGTAGTGTGCGGGTTCCCTGCTTGTTCTTTTCAGTCTGTGCAAAGCATCTGCTGTCAGTTGAACCGAAGGACTAAACGCAATCTTCTCTATTGATGTCTTGAATACATGTTCCAAAAAAACATGATTGCCATGTCAACACCCAACAGTAAGAGGTTCGTTTCTGACCCATTTTGGATGACAGCGTATGAAGCCAGGCGTTAGGGCACCGGGGGAGAAACTGGATCGGGACCAGGTCCAAAAACTGACCTCATCTAGGTCAGGACAAACCCTCTGCTACTGGAATATTAAACACTTTGTCTTTGTCTCTTTCCATCCCTCTGTCTCACTCTCTTTCTCTGTCTCTCTCCAATTCAACAATGCTTTATTGGCATGAAACACAAAACGTCTTATTACCGAAGCAAAAACAACAAATAAAACCAGATTAATTAATTCATTAAATTAATCTACAATATATAGATGTAATCTTTTTTGTGGTTTTACATTTCATTGTTGCAGTTTACTGATCTGAAATGTTGAAAACTGGGCAGTGGACCTTAATGCACTGCCGCACCAGTGTCTTGGATCAATGTTAACGATTTAATACACTACTTCCATCTATCAGTGGGTTACAGACACTGTCCCGTAATAAGGTCACAAGTTAATATACACATACACACACAGCCCTTACGATGCTGTTGAGGTCGGAGTCGTAGCTCCCAATCCGGTGGCTGGTGGTGTTGTTATTGGTGGTGTTGAGAGTGGAGGAAGTAGCAGCGCCCCCTAGAGGCTCCAGGCCCTCCTCGTCCCACATGTAGGTTCCCCCGGACCCACAGCTGTCTGAAGGGGAAAGGTCCAGGGACGAACCCCCCTGGACAGACAAGGACACACAGGCACAGAAAAGAAAGAAGGGGGTCTGAGAGAAGCCCAAAAAAACTTGGTTGATGTGTCGCTCTTTTCTGACTGATTGTGGTTGCAACTACAAAGTTTTGACGAAGAAAAAAAAGAAGGTATTTATACTTCTTTGGTATTGTCTTTAATAACATTACATTACTTTTACACAGCTAGCTAGAAAGCGCTAGTTAGGTCATATTCAATTATATCTGTTTCCCATCGACCCAACGACGGACGCAGCTGTTCTCCAAGCATAGATTTACTCCTGCAGTCTTTCCAATAAAATAATCAAGTTCTCGCACACTTTGCACTTGCCAGGCAGAGCTGTTGTTCATAGAGCAAAATCACATCGGTCGGGAAACAAGGAAGCACGCAAATGTGACTGGCAGAGTTTCCCTGGTCACTCAGCTCTGTAGGAAATCAATGAACTTCTGCTGACATGTTGATCATGTTGCTCGTAGTGTGAATGCACGGTTTCCTAGGTTTCCTAACAATCTATTTATCTATCGATTTGGAGTATAATTGTACTTGGTCATGGTAGTCCGGCTGATTGGACCTCCTCTGACGGGAGAGCCTGGTCAGACGATGCTCCTGTTGCTCACCTGGAGAGAGGGGGAGAAAAAGAGCAAGAGTGAGAGATAGAGAGAGATTCATTTTCCAGACTTTCCCAGACTTTTCCTGACTTGCATAGGAACCCTATAAAACTTACAGCTGAGTCTTACACCGGCCCAGTCCATACTGTCCTCCAGGAAACCCGTTGCCTTGGTAACACCGTTAACGGGCACTTTGTCATCATGAAACCTGGTGCATGATTGGTCGAGCCCTGAGACATCTGGATCGTTATTGGAGGAAAGCAGCAGTATTCCCACCCCTCCATTTCCTAGATGCAAAAGCGGAGATAATGTTAATTTCCAATTTTCATGCCATGGAAGCATGTTGAACTGAAAGTTACGTTTTAAAGGACAATCCTAATGGACCACCAATATACAGATTTATATAATATACTGACTGTAGGAGAAATGAGCAAAATAAAGTAAAATAAACAAACAACACAAGAAAAGAGGAGTCTGAAGTTTGTTCTCTCCAGGGTCAATTCAGAAAAAAATTGAAATTAATTAATTGATCTGCCACGTTCATATTTATTCTCAGTTCCACATTGTTATTTTTGGTGGAAGATTCTGATTCCCCAAAACACAGATGCGATAATCCACATTCACGTGACTCAATTAAAAATGAAAATTGAAATTGAAATTCACATAATAAAGACAGAGCAATTACATTATTATTTAATAATAATTTCCTCATACAAGAACCTTATTATTTAGAGTTTTTCAATTCTAAACCCAAACTGAGTGAATTGGAAGTGAACTGACCCTGGTTAAAAACCAAAAAATAAAGGAGCATAATACTAAACAGCTATATCTGTGTGTTTTCCTGTTTTTCTTACCGAGGTTATCAAAGTCGTCCATATACTCCTGACTGGTGTCGTTCCTCTCCAGAGAGGAGGTGGAGGACAGGGACATGTCCTCTAGGGTCTCCCCAATGATCGACACCTCCCCCAGGGATACTGGCTCTGCTGACAGCCCCTCTGTCTCTGGAGCCTCTGGGGTACTGCCTGGGACGGGACGGGACGGGACGATATGGGATGAGACGGGACAGGACGGGATGAGTAATTAATCATTTTGTTAAGAATGTAGTTGAATGAGATGTAATAAGAGAAGAACATAAGATGAGCATTGCTGTGTATTATTGTGACTCACAGTCCTGCAAAACTATCAATAAACTAAAATCAAAACTATGATAATTTATAATTTCCTACCTGGGCTATTTTCTGTAGAGGAAGAAGGCATCTCCACTGAGTTCCTCCTTCCTGTCAGTCCTTGGTTCACTTCCGGGTTACTTCCTGATACACTGGCTGGGGTCACCCGGAGGGGGCAGGGCTGCTTGATGAGTGACGGGCGCGACAGCTTATAGCTGATGCCACTGGGCTTAGAGGTGGAGCCAAGGCTGAATAGGAGGGGCTTCTTCAAGGCAGAAGGGGGCAGGAGGGAGGGGGTGCTGACCCCTGACCTGCCTGGAGCAGCAGAACTTTGAACTCTGACCCCTCCAAAA
>OMOT01041151.1:0-11807 GCA_900312575.1 Acanthochaenus luetkenii | reverse complement strand
TCATTGACATAATAATAATAATAATAATAATAATAATAATAATAATAATAATAATAATAATAATAATAATAATTTATATATGACAGATAATGCCATTTGGTATATAGCATTGACATAAAATATGGGTCTTGGTGTAGGACATATTTTATATTTACATTGTTTCGATTACATATTACACAAACTCGATTCTATAAAGATACATTCACTGCTTGTCACAGTATGTGCTTTATACACTGACAACTGAAACAATGTTGGCTATTATCTCTGCAGACTTCTATATTTACCTGCAACAAGGCATTTTGCTTGGTAAGCATTATGAAGAGTAAAGCTGCCTATTGTTAGATTAGACAGGAAACAGTGGATGGTTGGTGAGGGTCCGTCAGGCCGCTGAGGGTCATTGTGTGGAGACATTGATTTGTTAGAGAAACCATGAACAAAGCCAAGGGTCCTTAAGTTTTGACTACCTCGCGATTTTAAAGACAGGAAATACAAAGATGACTTAAGTTAGCACAAAACAGTCACATCCATTCACTGTCTTTGATCATTTCCACTTTCCAGATTGTCTTCTGGGTTTAGCCCTTTTGAACAAGTATAGGCTTTTCTCTTTTTCCAATCCATTCGTCCTTTGTGCCCATGATTTTAGGATGATCATTCCTAATAAGGGCAATATTTGCTAGACCACTGGTTGTCAAAGTGGGGTCAAGGGACCTCCAGCGGTCCTTGAGGGGGTTCCAGTGGTCCTTGAAGTTTTTCCAGGGGGTCCGAAACAATATGACAGATTTAATATAATACATGATTATATATTATATATATTTATTTATTATATAATTTCCCTCTAATTTAGTTCATTAGAAATTATCCCAACTAGAGAATATATAAGAATTACTATTGCAATGATAGGTGTCACGCTCAGACAGTTCTACAATTCAACACTAAATCAATAACAAATAAAATCTTCCCATTTGGGTCCCTGGGTAATAATCTGATCAACTGAGATGACATTAAATGAATGACAACTCCTGTGCTGGATATTAATACATTTTCACATGGCTTCACATTGAAGTTTAGGACATATAAAGCTTTTACGGTGCAGACATTTCGCAACTTTTGGAGCATTGTGAAAGGTGGCACTTCCTATACCTTACCATAAGTGAATCCACGTTTGATGATGATCAACTGGAGGTCATAGTTTACTCACCCTACATCACTGCCTACATCTAATAATTAATCACAATGACCAAATAATAATGTCCTGTCATTAGTCATTGCTCCACTTGTCGCCATGCAGAACAAGTTTTGGTGGTAAATGATACTTGATACAGGGATTCTGCCATACCTTAAAGTTTAGTAAATTGATGCTCCTGTCCCAGTCATTGGTCAAAGTTGACCCCCACCCCAAAACAACTTGCACAGCACTTTGCTGCCTTTAGACTGTTTGCTCAGTAGAAGGTGCATAGGGAAATGGGTCATATCTATCAATCTGTTTCACCCCTGACCTCCCAGAGGCATGACAAGGTCCTCGATTAACCTATATCTGCTCATCTGACTATTAGGGAGCATGGGCCAGAAAATAAGACAGGCTGACTGGAGGAGGGGGCCCTGCTAAGCCAGGCCCTCTGTCACTGGGGCCGAGAAATATGGCCTATCTGCTGTTTGTCTCTACCACAAATTTGTTTTGCAAGTGTGCTGTGGCTACAGGTCAGCGGAGCCTGAGCATCAGACAAGCTCTGTCTCTGTCTCCCAGATATATTTGTACAATAAATAAAGAGGCAGGGCTGAGGCCCGGCTCATGTTTTGACTTCATCATTTATATTTTGCTCATTTGTTTCTCCCCATCCTCAACCATTTTCTGCAGGAGTGGCAGGATCTTTGTGGAAAAAAAGATAGTACCGCAATCATTCTGGGTGAAAGTTGCAACATTTAGGTGAATTTCTTTGCTGTGCTACATTTTTAACCAGCACAAATTCTATACTTGTTGACCCCTAGTTGATCAGCTGCCTTCATTTCTTCTGAGGTAAATGGCAAACAGGGACCTCTGGTCAAGATCTACAAAAATGTATAAATGCCAATTACTTATTGTTTTCATTCATGATCTTCAAAGGTCAGCAGGCTAGCTAACTAGCTTACCTAGATAGCTATAGGCTAGTATGGCTAGTTTGAACATGGAAGGTCAGCAGGCTAACTAGCTAAACTAGATAACTTATGGCTAGATGAATTATTTAAATTAGTAGCAAGAGCACTAGGTTTCATGATATTAGCTACGTCCTCTCTTACCCCTTGTTTTTTTCACTGGGATTTTAAACGTTAGTCTACATAGCCGTAAAAACTGTGGACAGCTCTGCCTGCGAGAAATGTTTGGAGAATTAATGCTGCATTCCACAGATGTTGTAAAGTCTGAAATTCCAACTTCTCATACAATGGAATGGCCCTTCAAGTCAGAATTCCAAGTATGAAACTCAAGCAAGGTTTTTTAACTCTTATCTGACATCATGTCAACATGGCTGCATATACTGTAAACGCTACACAGCATTACTTTTAGCATGTTTATAATCCTCAAAATACACTTTTGTTTGATTTTCAGTATTGCATGACCTCAAATCTATCAAAACACCTGTGTGGTAAATCGTTAAACCACAGAACTTGAACGGATAGAACGGTCCATCCATTATTTCCCATGGAAATTTGGCTAGTACAGCATAAAATGGCAATTATAAAATTTTAAGGGTTAGTTGCTATGGTGGTAACACAAGTCTGGGCATTAAAGTCATAAAGTCTGTCACACTTGGTTGAGAACTGTGCAGATGTGTCTGTTGCACGAGTGCTTAGCAAACTGTCAACAGAAAGCTGACCTTCACGACAAGGTTAACGTAGCATTATCAAAGACTGTACTTCTCTCGCTAGCTCTTCTACTCAACATTAGCAGATTAGAAATGCATGTCAGCAAGGTGACAGAGAAAGTGCTTTGGCCCATGCTGCAAAACCTTTCGCTGTAAGTCGGTTATACGGAAGCTAGCCCAGCAGTACAAAGAAAAACGGCCACTGCGCCGACCATCCAGGAACATTGATTTGAATTGGAATGACCGTTCTATCCATTCAAGTTCCATTTGAAATGCAAAGTTAATGTAAAAACAACCTACCAGCTGGGTAAAATACTTCCGCCTTTGAATGGAACGCAGCAATCTGTGCTTTGCTATTAAAGAGTATGTTTACTCACAATTATAAAATGATTTAGCTATGTATATATCATTATACAAAACTACTGTATATCACAACAGTGTGTGTAAATTAATAGACAAAGAACCCAGAAGTTTGTTCTGTCATGTAACATAGAGGAGGGTCTCATTTCCAGTTGCTCTGGCTGAATTTGGCTGTTTATAACTATACAGCATAATTAGTAATGAGTTGGAATAGGCTACACCTCTATAAGCAAGGAAATTGAGAGATTTTCATCTCCAGAAGAAAGGCCTGCTTTCCACCCATGATACACAGTCACAACCTTTACACTTAACCAATTGGTTAATCTATACTGCCAAGGAGAGCTGTGTGAACAGGTGAGAACGCTGGGCTTCATGTTCCACAATAACAAAAGAAGAATAGTGAGAATTTTTTTGCTGAACAGCCTGTATTCAGTGTCCTCATGTCTGTCCTTGACCAAGCCAGGGTACAACAACAACAAACCACTTAGAAAAGGGAAATTAAATAGAACAACTACAATAGCATGCAGAGAAAGCAGGCATGGCAGGGGTTTCCCTCTGTGTCATCCTACAAGGTCAAAAAAACCAACACTAATCTATCTCTCTGATCCCTATGGGACACATAGCTTCTTCTAATAAACTTATACCAATATTTTCTTCCAAGCACTCACCAGTATTAGTATTGGAGTGTTTGATGAAGAAGCTAATAAATTATAGCCGTTAACTTCCCTGATTAACTTACGCCCCCTGCTGGTTGATTGTATCCACTGACATTTCTGGTGTTTTCATTGAACCACAAGGTATTACAACATGCAGGTGATATATATATATTGAAAACATCTGGGCAGCAGGTAAAAAAAAAGAAAAAGTAAATAAATAAATAAACGAATAGATCTAAAATAAATAAATAGATAAATAAATAAATAAGAAATTAGAAAAACATATATAAGTGAATTTAAAAATAAATACATAACTCAATAACTAATTAAACAAAGAGATGAATAGATAAATGGACAGAGGCAAAGAAACAAACAAACAGACCAATAGATATATACAGTACATAAATATATACAATGAAAATAACACACACATTAAGGGGCCTACATTTCTTCACAATTTAAGGACACTTTTACTTCTTAACCGTTTTAAAGACTTATATGTATATAGATATTGTACTACTATACATATTCTCCTTTTTAGTGGGTAGCAATCACCGTGTTTGTAAAGATTGTATTTATTTTTCCTGTTGAAAAGTCTTTATCAATTCTCAAATGAATGGCACAAAATCAACGGCATGACACTTGTGCAAAGAGCTGCACAGCATGTATGGGGGTAGGGGCGGGTGGCAGAATAAATCACCACCATTTCTTGCCCCTGGCAAGATTCCTGAATTTGAACAGCCCCTGTGCTCTTTTCAGAACTTGGCTTTTATATTCAGTTAACAATAGAGAAACTCTGTTAGTCTCACAAGGTTAAACTCAATTGCAACCTTGCATGCTCTTAAATATATCGCTAGTATAATAATCCATCATAGTGGGCAGGAGTTCTTGAATTAACCACTTGGTTTGCATTAATGGACTGTGAAACAGTAGTAACTATGCTAGGTGATTAACTTAACAAAAAGATTAAACATACTGATTATGAGGGAACATACAGCATACTTCTTGTTTATTTCAGACAATTACAAAATTCACTGTGTCACTATAATCCAGGGTTTCAGCTCACTGAACTCTATGGCAAAGGCCCTGCATCAAACATAATTTGACATCCAAACTTCCAAAGCTGTTTATATCAACTACATTTCTAACTGATGATCAGTTTAGAGGGAACATTAGTCCTGAATGCTCCCTGATACTGCTTTGTTAGATCTGGCTTCCAAATAGAAGATTATTTTTCCTTTCTCTCCATTATAATGATAAAAACTACAACATCAAATTTGGATTCACTAAGGTATGTAGAATCCCACACATTGCCATACCCAACTCCATATTCATACAACACAACAACTTAATCCTACAAAACAGACCTAATGGACTTTTATTCAGCGCCTGTCTATGTAAATGTTTACAGTCTGACAAAATTCAGGTTTTCAGACATCTTACAGTGCAAATATTGAAGTGGACCATGCCAAACACCCCCTCCAAAAAAACCTTCAAATAGTCCTTGACCCAAACTCCCCTTTGAGAATTTGGAGAGAGATCTTAAAGTTCTTGGATACATTTCACAACAACGGAAAAGA
Organism: Acanthochaenus luetkenii; assembly: GCA_900312575.1. NCBI lineage: Eukaryota > Metazoa > Chordata > Actinopteri > Beryciformes > Stephanoberycidae > Acanthochaenus > Acanthochaenus luetkenii. The sequence goes on along the minus strand of OMOT01041151.1, from coordinate 6,374 downwards.
GGAAAAAACGAACTGCGGTTGCTTTCTTTAAATCTATTTTTCTTACCATGATAATTGCTGGGCTTATCACTATTTAGATTGAACGTGAATTTATTGAAGATGACATTATGAGCATGGTGCTGAGGGATTTGTGTTATTATCTGGACACCAGCAGATGTTCAAATGTAGATTCATGCCAGAATCATATTCATTTTCAAGGCTACAGCAGGCTGGTTGGTAATTAGCTGTCATAAAAAAGACCTTTACAAAATCTTGGATATCAGACAAAAGAACGAGCCAAACATAGAGGAGAGAAAGGTAATTCTGAATAGATTTACTTTCAAAACACAGTGGCGAAATGTGAACTAATTTTAAATCAATTGAATCCCTTTCCTCATCTATTTCAATCAAGAATTCCTTATGAATCTGTATAAATACCTCTTTTGCTGACTGCAGGAGGCATTGGTCCAGTTGCCGGTTTATTTGACCAAACATCATTTTGTGATATACAGAAATAATGCATCAATAACATCTCTGCATGCACTTCTGTCTTATTTGTGAATATATGGATTACCATGTCCGTGGTTCTTTTTGAACTTTGGCATAAGTGATTTTAATTGGATTAGCCAAGCCAACATGTTAACTTCAGGTTTATATCAAGACGCAGCTTTTAGTCATAAAAACATGTCAAAGAAATCCGTAAAGAAAGCATTGCCTGCACAGACCGCAGTTAATTTGGCTAGCTAGCTAGTTTTTCACACCAACAAAATGGAAATGTAACTGGTCTATGTAAACAAGCCTACCCAATGTCCTCCATTGCCATTGCTGGGACCAAATTACTTAAAAAAATTACTTCCATTGCCATGGCCGCAGCGACTGCAGTAGCTCTGATGAGGGGAAGGAAGCGTTAGTGGATGCAACCCAGCCAAAAAGGGGAGAAACAGCTCCAAGAGCTCCAAGAGACAATTCAGAATGTAATGGGTAAACAAATACGGTTGGCTATCATTTGACAAGGATAAAGCTGTGCAAAGTGCGCTGTACCTGCAGTGAGAACAATTTTCTGTGAAGAGAGAAAGTCAAGTCAGGTTTATATGTATAGTTCTTCATCACAAGCATGTTTCAAAGGACCGTATAGAAAACAAGCCTACCTAGATCTAACTAATCAAGAATCACAAAACAAAATTATGTAATACAGTATGCAACATAATAAAACACAGGGAAACAAAACAAAGCACAATACATGTTGGAAAGACATAACAGGCCTGGCTGAGCCGAGCTTAACCAGCACCACCAACCTTAGACCGTCAGTGAATACAAACTCCCAAGAAAAACATTATAAGGAAAAAAAATGGAAGAAACCATGGGCAGGCCATTTCAAAGAGGGATCCCTCACCAGGATGGCTGATTGTGCAATAGCTGCCGGGATACAACAATGGACAAAATAAACAATGACATGGACAGTCACAATGAGATAAGAAAACAAATGACAAAAGAGACTGGGGAAAAAAAGAGCCCCGAGAACTTTCGTGCTGATGAGAAATTTCAGTGTCATAGAGAGGCCATGGTAAAATATGCATCTATGTGTCTAGGATATGTGGGACAAAGACATGTGTTTGGCCAGAGATGCACTTATAACCATTGTCACCTCCCTGCAGTTACAAGCTAGACAAGGACAGGCTGTTTGTGGGCATGATTATTTTTTCTCAAACTTTATGCAGCCTCTCTGGCTTAGAGGAATGGACAATGAGTCAATAGCAGTGTGGCTCAAAAGAAAAGATAAACTGAAGTTTATGTTGAATGATATACAAAATGAAATAATGAAATTATGGCCTGTGATGCTCTTCATCAAATTATTCATGACATGAAAGCCAAACTATTCACTGTGATAGTGGACTGATATGCCTCAGCATGAGCAAATTAGTATCTGTCTCAGGTATGTGCATAAAGATTTGGAATTTGGAAGACTTTATTGGTTTTTATGATGTTGAGTGTATCTCTGCTGCAACTCTATTTTGATCCTCAATGATGCATTAACAAGGTTTGTTTTGTCCTGGTCTAATTGTAGAGACCAATGCTATGACGAGGCAGCAAATATGTCAAGCGGCAGCTCTGGTTTGCAAGCACATATCAAAGAAATTGAGGAGGCAATGTATATGCACTGCAATGCTCACACTCTCAATTGCATTCCAGTGTGCTATCAAGACAGCTATCAATGGTGAACGTTTTAGTCAACATGATTAGGAACTCACCAAGTTGCAGGGTTTGAGTTGTTTCCGCACGGTAGCAAAATATCTGTTAACCTGTCGCAGATTGTATATCCTTCAATATAAAAAATGTATATATATATTTATTTATTTACCATTTGTTGTTGTTAACGGAAAACACTAACTCTTTGACACTGCACTGCTGTATATCAACATGGTAAAAACAACATGGTATGTTTAACATTAAATGCACTTCACATATTACTTAGACACAATTGACACCTAACTTTTCAGCCACTTCATCAAAAACTAACTACTGGAATGCACCATACATCACAGATTGATGATATCTAACAGTGTAGAGTTTCTGAGGGTGGGTTGTTCCTGTAATGTCACATTGTCATGGTGGCTACCTGAATCTAGTTATACTTGATGCTCCTGCTTTTAATTTGCGCATCAATTAACTAAACCCTAAGCTATAGCAAAGTCCCTGCATCTAATATAATTTGGCGCTTAAAACTAAGAGTGACCGGGCTTATGCAGTTGGAGCTCCAGTCTTCCCTTAGTTATATAAAACGCAGTCAGTGGATAGTTTTAAGACGCTGTTAAAAACTCACCTGTTTCGTAAGCACTTTGTTTTGTAATGTGTGTTTGTCTTTCTGTGTGGTTTTAATGTCTTTTTATCAGCCTCAGAGGCTATATCCAGTATGTTATTCTGCAGCTATAATTTGACAAATATAATGCACAGAAACAATATGTAGGTCTACCCTCTCTTTATAATCAATATGCATTGTTTGATGGTTGAACTTTAATTAATGTAATTAATGTAAGCTAGCTAGCTAGCAGTAGACTGCAGGCAGCCAGATAACTAGCTTGTTTGCTAGTCGAGTTTTAGCTTAGCATCAAAGCAGGCTAGCCAAGAAATGATTGCAACAAATAATTATAAGATTCCCTGATATTAACAAGGTCAAAGTAAAAGTAATCTTTATTTATTTATTTGTTCAGCCAGCAGTATTGACAGTCAAACATACACCAATCATCATACAAACAATACATACAAAAAGCATACAATTACATAGTGTTATTTAAAAAGCCAATAGCAGCAGGGACAAATGAATTCTTAAATCTATTTGTCCTGCATCTTGGCAGAATATACCTGCGACCAGATGGAAGCAACCTGAACTCACTGGACAGGGGGTGACTAGGGTCAGCAAGGACTGACTGGGCCTTCTTTTTGGCTCTGCCTTTGTATAATTGGGAGAGGTCCATTAGATTTATACCTGCAATTTTACTGCAGTCCTGCTAACCTATTCTTGTTTTTCAGGGTAAGTGAGTTTTTTTTAAACTAAGGGCTTTATTGGAACTTGATGGGACCGTCGTCATGATACTAAGGCCAAGGATAGTGGCTGAAAGCTTGAGCCACCACAGAGCAGCTGCTAAAACACATTGCAGGTCCATAGTTTAGTATCACGGTGACTGGGACACTAGTAATGACACGTCAGAATCAAAGCCATTTAACATCCCTCTGGGGCTAGATGTGCCATGGAAAACAGAAAGGCTGTGGAATATGATGGAATCAACCACGTAGCCTCTTGACCAATTAATATTTTCATAATAATTAATATTTCATGTTCACAAAGAAACCATTGGTGGAAAAGTGGAATTAACAGCTTTCATGGACTGACTGTAGGTTGAATCACAATTGTGTTATATCAATCAGCAATAGAGTAGGAAAACAGACATTTATTTATATGAAAGTTCTGTATTATTTTAAATTGAAATTGGTTTGAGGGAGAGATAAAGAGGGAGAGGGATACAACATTTTCAGGAGCACAGAGGAAATGGCAGAAGAGGCATCAGAGAAATGTAAGGGAACAAGGTTATCCCCCTCTGGAAGTGTGTCAGTTGGCAAGGGGTGAGGAATGGTGGGGCTGTTATCCTGTTATCAGCGTCTAGGTCTCAGTGTGTCAGGGTCAAGGGGAACAAGATGAGAGGGAGAAGGGAGGGAGGAGGGCCAAAGGAGGTGGCGTATGAAGGGAGGAGGACCACACCTGGTGAAGGCACGCTTCAGGAGAGTGACGGAGAGGACATGCTCCAAACATGTGCCAGGAAAAGCCAAGTGGTTTTTACGCAGAGCTGCACAGCCAGTCCCCAGCCTTGACATGTTTCCTGACTGACGTAAATACAGTAGGCATAAACCAAACTGATGACTGTTTGCTCCAGAGTGGGGGTTGTATGTTTTCAGCACGCTCTACCCTGAATGCCTAATCTGCAGAAGAGGACCCAGATGTTGTGAAATTGAGTTATGAAACGTTTTAATATTTCATTAAATGGATGAATATATGAATAGTACAATTCAAATAGGGTTAGACTGATATGTCAGGCCAGTATTGGTCTTTTATTAAAAATCACATTGTATATCGGTCTGTCAGTGTTGTCAGCCTCTGATATGACAGATATGATGCACTTTGATTGATTACATGTTTTTTGTGGAATTGATCAAACTGGTTGACTATAGGAAGACCTTAATCTGAGTTTATTCTAATGAGAAAGTTTGATCCAATTCCACACAAATATGCAGAAATAAGTGTTATTGTAATTATCCTGGGTTTCAATGGAAACATTTTGTTCCAGAGGATTTTTTAACCTGCTAATTAAACATTCTGGGGGAAACACTGAGTAATTTTATGTTATTTCTTAATTTCTTGGCATGGAAATAGTCTATTTCAAATATATTGTTAGATATGGGTTATCAGCAGCTTCAATCCAATTGGTTTTGACCTTCAGAATCCCATATTGGTCCCATAGTTCAAACATAATGACATTGGATTTGTACAAATATTCTTCAAAACAACTTATGTAACGTAACTGAATCTACTCATTTTGTTTTTTTAGACGCACAATTCCCAAGTTTGACGTTTTAACTCCTTCATCAGTGGTACAAGTGACGCAAAACATTCCCTCAAACAAGGTCACACGTTAACATAACTAGCGATGGTATTAAGTGTCTCGACACAGTGGTTCTCAGTTAGTGTGCCTTGTCTCAAATGCAAAGAAAATTAATGAATCCAAAACATTACATTAGAAACTGTATTCAAACCTAATGAAATAAGCACACGACCAGCCTTTGCCTCTTAGAGATGATGCAGTCTTGTCCTTGGCCAGTAGCTCCTTGTATTTTGCTCTCTCTTCTTGTACGATTTACTTATATTGCAACCATGTCTATTGTATATACTGTGCATTGTGTTAAATCTCTGTCTCTGAGTATGTACACTATGTCTGCATCTGTATGTCTATATAATGACCAACTCACCAAGGCACTAGTTATTTAACTAGCACATGTAATTGTGGCAAGAGATACAACTTAATTCTGATGCTTATTCTAATAATATTAGGCTTAAGTATATTTACAGCTCAATCAATCAATCATGTTTATTTATATAGCCCTTTTATACAAGCATGTCTCAAAGGGCTTTACATCGCATCATATATACTACGTCATCATATACATACTACATATATTATATCATACATACTACATATACTATGTCATATACATTCTACATCATATACTACACTACATCATACACATCATATACTGCATCATATACCATACTGAACACAAACACATCTATGGGCAATTTAGAGTTTTCTAAAGTTATATGACGATTGGATTTGGTCTTTTAAGGCTTATAACTAAAATAATTTTCAGAAAATGTCATTGACATCTTTTATACTTATGGTTTTGGTGCCTTATACTGATCATAGCCTGGATATCTTAGTTTACCCTCCTTTTTATTTACCACTATAGTCATGATTATGATTATGATTATGAGTTGAAATAATCTTGCAACAATCAAAGCAGTAGTCCTGCTGTGTGTTTGAGGTCCAATCCAAACCTTATCAGTGTGTATGAAATCTCTGTGTGTTTTATCAAAGAGAAAAAGGATGTTGGACTTTTGGAACTGATAACACAATCGCAGTGGTTGGCATTTCCGAAGGGCAGCTTCTGATGCTTTCTCCCAAGGTGAGATCCAGAAACACCAACACACAAGAAAAATAAACACTGACAATAACATCTCACTTGTTCTAGAAGATGGCTATCGCAAGTCAGATAACACAGCTCAGGTCCTCCAGGCTTAAATAATCATGTTGGAAATCCGCACACACACACACACACACCTCATGCGT
>OMOT01041145.1:0-14451 GCA_900312575.1 Acanthochaenus luetkenii | reverse complement strand
AAACTTCTCCGTTCAAATGGTTTTCAAACACAGAATCATCAGTTAGGAGCAGGTTGATCCTCTGGCTCGTTAGCTACTAAAGCGAGCTGACTTTACTCTCCCGACTTCCTGCTCACTGCCGCAATGGCGACAATCTATCCAATCGGGCGTATGTCAATGCACCCTGGAGAGCTGCTTTATTCAGTGCGAGCTGTCCTCAACCAATCCCGTGTGGGCCGGTTCGGCTCCATTCAACTTTCGCTGCTCCCGTCAGGCGTAAAACATTACGCCCTTCGGCACTCAGACAAAGGCTGCAAGCAGTGTTTTTTCATCAGTCATCCCACTTTTCTATTAGAATATATCATTTATGTGAATATAACAATTTAATTTCATACACATACAGACCACAATTGTACAAATGATTGATCTATTGGAATTGTTTTTTTCCACTTGGGCCGGCAGGTGGGGCTGCGCCCTAGCGCCCCTAGTGGACGACACGCCACTGCTACTATAGAATCAAGATTACTTTTAAAAGCCAAGAAAAAACTATGTATGTTTTACCACTTAAACAATGTGTCATATTATGCAGAAAGTGAAAAAGAGGTGCAGTAAAGGTTTACTGTAGATGCACTGGACATTTTATTTAGCCTGCATGAACCAAATGATGCAGCAGTTCAAAAACATAATAGATTCATGTTTCCAAGCGAGCTGGTTCCACCACTGGCTTCATTACAGTCTCTAGCTGAAAGACGACATCGCTGACGTTCACACTTGTTTCTTCAGACCCGACATCAGAATTTGCATAAAAACGATTGACAACAAATGTTGGTTTTTTTCATTGGAATCTACAGATTTGTTCATAAAAGTCCTTCAAATATTCATATGAACTGGCTTCAGCAGGACTGGTAGCTGCGTTGTTTGAATTCCAGCTGCTTTCACTAGCCATGCTGGCATGCCGGTTGCCGTAAATCCTTGGGTGCCGTAAGCCTGGCCCATCCACGGTTTCTAAGATTTTTTACCTAATAACGTTTTTGTGGAAGTTTTTCCTTGTATGCTTCGAGGGTCTACGGCTGGTGGTGCCAGGTAGTTTAGGCCTTGTAGAACAGGTAGGCTTGATATGGTTTGCTAAAATGTATATTGTGTGTCTTGTACTTGGTTCTGTTTCTGTGTTTGTCTCATACTATTCTGTAATTCCTTTGATTGATGTTCAGGTAGATCTAGTTTGGCTCATTTTCTGTAAAGTCCTTTGAGACAGACATGCTTGTGATAAAGGGCGATATAAATAAATGAGCGTGAACTTTAACTTCCGTGAGCGTCGTTAACCCTTGCGAGAGTTAATGGCGCTCACGTTCACGTTCATTAGTTGCAAAATGATCCGTTCAGTTCACCGTTCACCAGAAATATGAGCGCGTTCATGCACAACACTGTATGTTGGTATTGAATGGCAATCATACAGCATAGTGTGCAAGGACAGGTGGACATGTAAAAGACTGGCACATAGATCAGTTGAAGTTGTTATAATATGGCACTGTTTGATTAACTAGTGCAAGCATCAGTAAAGCAAACACAGTTTATTTAACATTAATTCAGTAATTCCAGTGCAAATATGCACTCAAAACATGATAATATTTTATCCTAAATTATAAACTTTTTTTAATTTTTATAGTAAAATGTGTTTTTCTCTACCCTTTGGGGAGTACTGTGATCAGACACAACAAGTTCTAATTGGTTCTAGAGGCGGAAATGCCAGGCTCAACTGGGTAAAGTTACATGAGCAGCTTACAGCTATGAGGTGGCAGTAGCTCAGGAGGTAGAGTTCCCGCCCCGCAACCACAAGGTCGGCGGCTCGAGTCCAGCTCCTCCCAGGGATAAATCTGTCGTAGTGTCCTTGAGCAAGACACCTAACCCCAAAATTGCTCCCCGGGCGCCGTACTGTACATGGCAGCCCTCTGCTCCGGCCCCCCTAGCATGTGTGTGTTGTGTGTATCCGGGGGGGATCCGTAATGGGTTAAATGCATAGAAATAATTTCACTAGGTGTGCAGTGCTCTGTGCATGGGTGTCACAATGAAGTATACATTAAATTAAATTAAATTAAATTAAACATACTTGGGATGCTAAACAGAAATAATCACCATGTTCACATCCAAGATGCCAATTCCCACTGACATTGCATTGGACGGAAAAGGCGGTGTGCCACATTATCACCTGAGGTACGTAAAATTTTCATGTCACCTGACCCAGCTGGGCCTGGCAATTCTGCCTCTAGAGCCAATTCTAACTTTTTGCTTATGATCACAGTACTTCCTGAAGGGTAGAGAAAGACATATTTTACTACCGAATATGGGCTAATTCCCCTTTAAAGGACATACGCATTTCATTTGGAGATAATGTCAGGTGAGGAGTTAGCCATTTGACACTTCTAACATCACTCCATCTAAAGTCACACTGAAAGATAACACCTGCTTTAAGATTTCTACTGTGTACCAGCCAGTCAAGCAGCCAAGAAAGCAAGCTATCGCAATGCAATCTGCAAGCACCTGCTGTTGCTATTGTACTGTGGTGCTTCATTGTTTGTTGCTTATTACTTTTGTATAAACGACAACCAAGACATTGAGTTGTATGTAGTGGACATAAAGGGCTGCTGGCAGGGTGGGGGGCTGTCAGAGGCTGGTGGTCTTCCTCTCTGCCGGCACGGTGGCTCAGTGGTTAGCACTGTCGCCTCACAGCAAGAAGGTCGTGGGTTCAAATATCGCCTGGCCCTTTCTGTGTGGAGTTTGCATGTTCTCCCCGTGTTCGCGTGGGTTTCCTCCTGGTGCTCTGGTTCCCTCCCACAGTCAAAAGACATGCAAATAGATGTGTTTGTGTGTAGTGTAGTATAGTATATGATGTGATGTACTATGTATATGATGCATGCAATGTAAAAGCCCTTTGAGACATGCTTGTATAAAAGGGCTATATAAATAAAACATGATTGATTGATTGATGGTGTATCCTGATGGATCCAGGACAGGGAGTCAGTGCATAGGCAGCCTGAGTTATGGTGGCTTGTCAGTTCCCACCTCCCCACACCCATTTCACATATATTAGTCCTGCCAAGTCATCAGTGTTTGGAGCCAAGCCTGGAGCTGGCCATAGAGGGGATTCAAACTACACTTTGTATCACAAAGTTTAACTGCTGGGTTCATTGACTGGGTAGTCTACAACACGTCAGCCATTACTCTTTAACAAGCTGGGCTTGTTCAGAGATGTGATTGAATGCATTTGGCAGATGCTGACATGTAACATCTGATGTCATATAGGTGGGTCAAGCAATGCATGAGAAACACCATGGAGATGATTTTAATTAGAAAATAAATAAATCATCAGAGATCACAACCTTCCATATTAATCTAACCTTCTTCATATGAATTGCTTTATTCACCACCAAACGGAAACCTTGGTGGAGCATTTCAGTTACAGAACAGTTGAGAATGATAACACAAGTGTCTTTGGTACTTCAGGTCTCCATATCAGAGTAGTGTCTCTAACACTGCCATTGGAATAGAATTCAAGAACTATAACAACATATACACAGTATATACTGTAGGTGTGAATTCAAGTGTCACTTCACTTTAGGATGATATTTCCTGAAACCCCTTGCAAACCACTAATTTGGTATTATTGCAACACTATTACCATTATAGAGATAGGCACTCCTTAAATTTTTTCTGTTATTGGTCAAATGTCCTCTTGAGATCAGTAAAAATTGCAAAAAGGCAATGATTTGAGTAATTGGATTTGTGTAGAAAGGGCATTTGTCTTAAGAACAAGTGCAATATCCTGGTGCAGCAGGATGCCTAATATTTTACTACTGAATAAATGAAGAAACTGCTACTCCCTCTCCCATTCACATTCCCTCTTCACTTCAGCAATATGTTTGCTCTATATAGAAAGATTTTCCCTCAGCTTCTCCTCCAAGCACTTAATAAGGATCGGGTCCACTTTGGGGTCAAATTTGTTTGCGAACCAATGGCCATAGTTCAGGAGCCAGCGGAGCTCAGCAGCTCCATAGATACAAACACTACGCATGTGTATGCCAGTGCATGGTGGATACAGATATCCTTCTAAATAGTTCCATTTGACCAGTCGCGTCTTACTCTTCAGATCTGTAACATCAGGGTCTGACCTGGGAATGTGGCCTGGCACCCCAGGGACCCGGACCAGGGTGGCCCAGAAGTGTTCATCTGGTGAGTATGTGTCGGCAGACCATGCCAAAAAGTCCATGGCCATCAGGCTACTGGTTATGTAACTCACAAAGTTCCACGACAGGACAAAGTACGCACTCCCAATGAACATCTCTATACCATGAGGAGCCACATCCTTGGCCTGCGTGGTTTTGACAGGCAGCCTGCGGTACTCATAAGGCACGTTCTTCAACTCATGCTGGAAGCTGAAGCGCTGTTTCTTAAGTTCACTGGGGCGGCTGGATTCCAGCATGTTACTGCCATTCAGCTGCTTAAGCTCTATGACCAGTTCATAGTTTGACTTGAGGGGGAAATCCTGGCCACACAGGTTGATGACATACTGCCACTTGACCTCTGACCTCAACAGGTCAGAGAGGCAGTTGAGGTCAGCATTAAGCCTGGTGATGTGGGCATACTCCACAGACTCCAGTTTGGAGGCAATGAACAGATTTGGGATACAATGAGCAAGGTTCTTTATGGCCATTATAAAAGCTGGAGACGACTTCTGGTCATAGTGAATGCAATAGATGTTGTGAGGTGCATAGATGGCGTGAAGAATACGCTCCACCATGTGTGCATTCTTATGCACCACCAGGGAGTAAGCCAGCGGGAAATGCCGTTCCTCATCCGACACGGGAATGTCATTGTATCCGCTTGTTTTGATAAACCGACAGTCCGAGGTCAAAGAAACAATGCTATCATCATTCAAGTCAACAATTACTTTCTGTCGTATCTCAAGAGCCTTCCCTATCTCCACAGGGTCGAGCTGGTAGATGGCAGTACAGTTGATGTCATACCTGTGGCTCTGGATTCTGGAAGAGCTGGCAGAAATTCCATAGGGTTCAATGTAGAAGCTGTTCCTCACCGTCACTTTAATGTAGACTAGTTTGAGCAGACACACCACGAACAGAGACAGAGAAAACAGGAAGCACCTGTGTCTCAACCTACGTAAGGGGGCACATCTTATTTTCATTCTGCGGAAAAGAGGATAAAAAAAGATGACATTGAGCACAGACATGCTAGCTAGATTTCAGATGTGTATTTACATATTTGGTTAAATAGGTGAAATAGAACTTGCATTATTATTGTTATTATTGCATTAATATTGTTATAATTACCTCATTATGTATTATTATTATATTGTTTAAAATATTATGTTATGGTGTATTAATTTCCTGGAACATTTTAAGGACAATTTGAAAATATGTTAGCTGATGACAGCCAAAGTAAATTGTTTAGTATCCAAGCAGATGGTTTATGGACAGAGGGAGACAGCAGTCCAACTTTCTTTTCTACCACCAGTTTTTTATAAACACTTACTAATAGTACTACATGAGATTTATTGTTTCATAAAAACTACAACCTGAAAATGTTTCATGATTTTTACAAGCTATTATGGCATGTCATTGTTAAGCAATTAGCAAGTAGCCTATAAATTACAGCTCTTAAATTGTGTAAATAATTTGAAGAAAATAGCTCACTCACCTTGCTCTCTAAAGGCGTCTTTGAGCTGGTCTCTTGTGCCACCCAAGCTGCATCAAACAGATCCATTAAAGAGCCTTGACGTGAGACATATTTTTCATTCGCTTAAGAAAAACTAAAATTCTCTGATCCAAGATTGTGGTAGGCTATATAAATACCAATCATACTAAAATGTACACAATGAAAGCAAAAGGTATAGGTTCATGTGTATTTTATTTAACCGACACCTGACAAACCAGTGAACACAAAACGCGGATCCAACGGTGTGGTTACTTACAGGAGCAGGTTTTAGTTGAGCGAAAACTCCACTGCGGGTAAGGTGTACTGCATTACGCAGGATTGTGACGACTTTATTGTAGTAAGTGGTCAAAATAACCAATCCCAGTTTGGCCGCGTCAAAACTTTGCTCCAAAGCAATCACAACACCGAGGCATAACACCGTACTACACCACCGTCTACCTGGAACTCTGTATAACACCGGTCGTTGTATTTCTTGGTAACCTGTGTCTATCACAAAAGGAAAGGGGGTGAACAAAAAAACTTACCCTGCGTAAAGAAACAGAGCAGTTATGAGTCCAGTCTGCTGTGGCCGGAGCTCCACCGCGGACTGACCGCCCACTGCCCGGACCAACACACATCCACCAGTCTGCTCCAGCAGATCACCACCACCCGAAAGATTTACCACCAACTCACCATTACTAAACTCTAAGTATGACGCAAGGCAAGGCAAAGCTTCACATAACTTCATATGATGATCTATCTATCTAACGTATCTACCTGTGGATGTATGCAAGTATGTGTGTACTGTATGAATGTATGAGTTATTTTTATTATTATGTGTTTAATACTGATAACAATGACAGCCAAAGGTAACTGAACAATGCACAGGTTGCTTAAGTAGGCAACAAACACTGAAATGACAATACACTGAATTTAGGGATGTATTGGAGGGTAAACCCACCCAAACTCAGTTTACCCACCTTTTTATTTGCAGAATAGTTTGCCCACATTTCTAGACTGATATAAATCTTTACAACATGAAATGTGTAGTATACATCATATAATAGTACAGTATGTTATATAAACATAGGGTCTTTTAAGAAAAAAAGCATAAATGAATGTTTTTCTGAAATATTGATTTTGGTTTAATTTGGTGCATTTCTGTTAATCACTCACTGGATGTCATAGTTTAACTTCCTTTTTATTTACCATTGCATCACAGTAATTTTCACATTTGAGTAACACATTAACCAAACATACAAAATAAAAATACTTAATATAAAATGAAACTCATGTAGAAAGATTTAAAAATTAAAAAAACACAAACACAAATATGGACACTGAGCTTGTTATAAGGTATTTTTTTAAACCCAGTCTTCAGACTTCAAGAACATCTCCCAGTAGAAATCCATTATATAATTTGGCAATACCTCCTCATCACCTACCAAATGGATTGTCTTTATTTGCATTAGATGATTCAGGCTAGCTGGCACTGAAGAAAGAGCAAAGGGTAGACATTCAAAACTATGATTTACATTTAAGTTCCATTTCTTTCTATAAATGTAATGCTTTATTTTATTGCAGCTATTTGCAAGTGTTTAGAGCAACTCCAGGTGGGAGACATATGAGGCAGGCGATTAATTATTGACATAGAACAAGCCACACAGTGCCTGCACTTTGTATCTACTAGAGTAGCTCAGAAGGCAGTGACAAAGCCAGGATGTGGGGAGAGCTGAGGCTTGGGTTAGACATGTCATTAGAAGTGAATAACAGACCTTTGCAAGGCTCTTCCTGAATATAACTGGTGCTGCAGGGTCGAAGAGGCTCCTCAGGATAAATCTGTGGTGTACCTGCTTCTGCCTCCACGTTCAATAAGTAATAAGACAAAGGCTTTTGTCTGAACATCACCTGGTAAAACAATGGAAGGGGTTCATGGGAAATAACTTCTAACTAAACACCATAGAAATGTCTGTTTACACATGATCGCTTGCTACTGACGGAGTTGGTTGTCAATGAGTTAATCATGAAATTGGCACACATGCAAGTGCATACTGACAACTCTAGGGGCATTGGTTTAGATGGGTGGGATATCTGAAACCTGAAGGCCCATTGAGTCTTTTAGCTGTGCTTTACACCCAGCAGCCACACACATCAGGCCATGGGAGTTGCCTCTTTAACGCTTAGCTATTTTTAATTTTGTCAATGAGATGGTGGAGGGTCTCTGTGCTGGTGCACAGCTCTACAGTGCACACTCAATAATTCATGGGCCAATGTTGTGTCTTGCCCTGTTTGCACTGACTCCCACTGGCAGGCAGGAAACAGCAGGGACTCATTTAATCTTCTTCTACATCAACACATAACTGTACTCTCTGAAGTTCTCTGGATAAGTCACTGGAAGGCTGGTCTGCCAGTGTCAAGTAATTCATCCTGGACTATAACCTACTGTCAAAATAGAGGGCCTAGAAATGATGATTCTTTTCAGTATTGTGATACAGGAGGTATAAAAGTGTCCAGCAACTGCCAGCCGTATATAATGGGCTACATCTTGACAAAAGCACTGATTCCACTGCCGAGTTTACGGGTGGATGGTTAATCCCCTAAATTGCTATTCAGTTAATGGTAACATAGCCATCATTTACTCAAAAGTATACTATCATATAAAAACTATATACACAAGATGACACTAAAACCATGACTGACAATTTCCTCCAAACCTGCCAACAATGAACAAAATTGCAGCAAGGCATCTTTCAGTCTCACTGTACTGTATTGTACTATACTCTACCTATGTAGACTGGATTGAATTATGTGACCAAATCATTATGGTATGAACCAGTCCCAGAAACCGATGTTTATTTTACATCATTTTAAAAGTTTGAAGGCCAGTGTCCAAATCATGCAAATATGTGTACACGTTTTAAGATACATAATAAAGTCTTATAGCATTATCATTTTCAAGTAAAATGATGGTGGACAGTAAATTAAAGAAAAAGCAGTGAGTGAGCCATTCTAATGTTTTGAATAGAGGCTCAGGCAGCCTGGTGTCCAACCTTGTCCCAGGCGTAGACTGAGCTGACAGGGATGTTGTTACCAAGGATAGACTCCAGCCAACGCTCCGGGGCTAGGTACAACTTGCCTTTACTGTCCTTCATCGACCCATCAGCAAGCAGATTAGCTTGGTGCCAATGACCCTGCAGATGCACGACAAAGGTAATCTTCTCAATGCAGTTTGCTTGACTGCAGTGCTAGCAAGCATCTACATGTAGCAATGTCGGGCAAGTGGCAAGAGGATTTTGATAGGTCAATGTTGAACTGTGCATTTCTGAATTGATGCAGTAGTAAGGTTTAGGGGCCAGCTGATGGCCCTATTGATTACTTGAACTCTCACGTGCTTGAATCTGTGCTGGTATTGGCCTGCAGATAGCACTTGCTACTGTATCATTGAGATAGCACCCCATGATGCTACAATCAATAAAGATGTACAAGCTTCATATACGTTTTTTTTGTAGAGGAATCATTTCATGGTAAGATGTATTACTACAATAATGAATTTTGAAAATAAAAGTTTACCATTTTATTTGCATGATTTCATGGTAAAACAAATGAGTCACCATCTTTATTCCTTATACTTGATGTTTTCAAGGAATCATGGGTAGTGTTACATAGAGAAACTCATTGTGATTGGCTTCTTGTGTTCCAGAACACAATATACAGTTGTCGTCGTATTCTCCATCTTCAATATGTGGTCACTGGTCATCTGGTTAGATTTACAATAATTACATGTAACTTATTTGTACTTCAAACCTTTTTTTGTCTCAATAATGTACTTTAATATTGTAAATTGTGTTCTGGTTTCTGAAAGATTAGAGTTGTTGTCTGTATCCATGAAAGTCATATAGAAAACACAATTATCTTACTTGTCAGGACACTCAGAACTGACGAGTGGAATAGGATTATTCAACACGTATGATTATTTTCAGGCATAAGCTTGTTGGGTAACAAAAAAACAAAACAAAAAAGACATATGAGAGAAAGACAAATGGACGAAATTACGTTTCAGCATTCTGCACAGTTCTGGCTCACCTTCCACAGCAGCTGGAGGAAACTTCCAGTTGACATGACTCCTTTCTGTATTAGCTTAGTCAGATCTCTGCTGTTGTCCCCAGCTCCTATCTTTATCAACGCATTTTTTCCTTTCATCTGTAAGTTTCTGTCTTTCAAAGTGTTTACTGGTTGTACCACACTGCTCCGACAGCCACTGTCTTTCTTATTTACCACATCAATTTGTGTGGGAACCTTTTTCCACTGGGTTGGTAAAGAAGTAGGAGGCATGGGCACCAGGTCTTTGGTACTGGTTTGAGGTAATGGTTTTACGAGGCTGGCCTGAGTAAATGGCCTATGGCTTTCCTTCCTGTTCTTTTTGCTTTGACTAACTCGACTGGGGCTGTTTGGAAAACCCCTGTGCTCTTCTCTAACTTGAGAGGAAGTTGGGGTGGAAGCTGTCGTGGTAGAGGGGGAGTCTGGCTGCTGTCCCCCCACTGGGCTGCACTTAGAGCTGGGAGGCCGAATGGAGGTTTTGGCCTTCATAGTTAGGTACATTACGGTCAAATCAGTTTGCTTCTGCAGGGTCACCGATAACTTCCTCTGACGTGAAGCAAGGGAGACTAGTTGATTTTTCAACACACCCTGTCGGAAGTAGTCAGATGCAATCCTGCCCCAAGAATCAAACAACATTGCTGTTACAAAAATTATCTTTAGTGGGACCCCTGTCTGTCAAAAGATAGTCAAATATGCATGAAGGTTGGTAGAATGACAGCAACTCCCCATATATCAACTACAGTCATGATGCTCACTTTATGAAAAGATGACACATTTGGACATTGTGTCTTTGTCAAAGCTTGCATAGTTTGGAGTATACATCCAGTAAAACTGGTCAGTTTTGTCAGCTTTGTAATAAGGTGAACATCATGCACTAAAAAAAGAAGATTGTGATTGCCAGCCATTCTTGGCAGTAACTGTCTTCCTACCAAGTTGGAACCTTTATGCAGTATTGCAGGGCAATATCACCGGTAAGAATGTAATAATAGTAAACATTATTTCCACTGTTTTCAAAAGGTTTTAGAAAGTGCAAAACAACAAATAAATTAACTGAACATTTTCTTTTTGATAGGTAGAATGAGACCCACACCAAGATAGTCCTAGGTAAACCAATAATTTCCTCAATCTAGCAATTATAATAATATGATCTATAATTGTGAAGGCAGCGCTTTGGTCAAGCAGAGCACTTGCCAGAAGCTGCATTCATCAGATTAGTGGTTGCTTTGAGAAGGGCAGTTTCTGTACTAAAATTTCATTATCTATTTTGTTGAAAGACAAATTTCTAATCATCTAACGCATTAAGAAATGAGAAAAGTTTACAATCACACATGTAATGCAGTGTCTATAGCCACTGACTCACAAAGTTTGCTTAACTTGTAAAAAAAGGATGTTGGAACAGCAAGAGAAAAAGTTCCTGGACTGACCGGTATTTGCAGGTAAGACTATCTTTCTCTGCCTGTTGTTTGGCGAGCACCTCATTCAGCACACTCTGGACTTGTGTTAATGCCACATTAAATTTACCTAGGAAATAACAGCAACTACTATTGAGAATGATACTGTATATTTTCACTCTGTCCTCTGACACCCTTTAACATAAATCATACAAATAATATATCATATTTACAAAGTTAACAAATGTAATGATTTATGTATAATCTCACCTGTATTGGTATGCAGTCAGAAAGGAAGCAGACTTATTGACTAATAGTGTATTCTCTATGAGTGTGCCTCCCACATTAAAAACTGTACATGTTTCCTTAGTACAAATACTAATATTACTGCATCCATCAATGAGGTAGACTGGATTGCCTGGAGTTGCTCTACCTGCATCCTCTGGCTCTGTTAATGGCCATGTTGACATTTTTGCATGCTTCCTCCTCACCTCCTCCAAAGCCATAGTTATGGCCTCTGAGTGATTTTGCTACAAAAGAAAAAACAACTATTGTATTAGAAATTAAAAAGTATTGGTAAGTAGCAGTAACTTGTTAGAAAGAGTAAACAATATTTGATTGTTTCTGAGTAAAAATATAGCACAAATTATGAATCAGTGAAGATCTCGTGACAAAATGATGCTGTAATAAATGACTTTAGCTGCATGAGACTAACACACCTGTGCCATAAATGGTTAAAAATGAAACATTTTTGGGCTATATAAATCCTGCCTCAGTTGACACTAATGCATACTGGAGTCTTGAGGTATTCTAAGTCTAAAGAGCTCTCACAGTATCAATGGTGGTGTCTTTAAATCTAGGCTGAATGTCACTGGGCTTTCTGGCTCTCCCTCTGTCACTTGATTCTCTGGATTGCACCTTCACCATGTCATTGTGGCTGGGACTGAAGCTGGTCTGGCAGTGGCAGAGGCAGTTGTGGCAGCAGGCCTCTGAGGATGTGTCACCTGGAAGAATCCTGCACTCAGATCTCAGCTACAATCACAACTGTATGTTTTAAAACTGTTGTACAACTTGTTGTAATTTCTTTCCCAAATTAATTTAGTCTAAAAGTGTCAGCTCAAGCCAAACTATTTCACCTCTTCCACCCTGCCGGTCAGATTTGTTCAAACCCACAGAACTTTATTTTTAATTCTAGTCAAGATCCCAAGGTTTCCAAAGATACCAAATGTGTCATGCTGAATTACAGAGAAATATGTATAAATTGATGCAAAAGAAAAATAGATTTTCTTTTCTATTTTATATAATAGTGCGGCCATAAAAAAATGCTGTCTTGGGTTTGAGTATTTCATTCAATATAAGCGTGCTATAACTTCAATAAAAGCACTGGAACAAGCATACAGAATATGTATATGACATTGTCGTACAGTACTTTTAAGCTACTTAAGGGGAAATGTAAGGGAAAAGTCAGGCTGCTATGGGTTAAAGCTGAGCCAGTATGACGATAAGATGTAATTGCTGCCTGCTTGACTTAATGCTTATTTTAGACAGTGATGGGCAGTCAGCAGTGTTGTGCATGAACGCGCTAAAAGAGTGGCGTTCATTGAACGCGCTCATATTACTGGTGAACGGTGAACTGAAAGTATCCTTTTGCAGCTAATTAACGTGAACGTGCACGGCTTACGGCACCCGAGGATTTATGGCAACCGGCATGCCAGCATGGCTAGTGAAACCGGCTGTAATTCAAACAACGCAGCTACCAGTACTGCTGAAGTCAGTTCATATGAATATTTGAAAGACTTTTGAACAAATCAGTACAGATTCCTACTGAAAAACTCACGTTTTTATGCTAATTGTGCCCCTGGGTCTGAGGAAACAAGTGCGAACGTCAGCCACATAGGCAACAAGTTTGAAACGTCTTTCAGCTAGCGACTATAATAAAGTCAGTGGTGGAGCCTGTACCAGCTCGCTGGGAAGCATATTAATCTATTTAATGTTTTTGAACTTCTGTATAATTTGGTTCATGCTAAATAAAATGTCCATTGCATCTACAGTATACCTTTAACTGTACCTCTTTTTTAACGTTCTGCATAATATGACACAATGTCTAAGTGGTAAAACATAGTTTTTTTTCTTGGCTTCTAAAAGTAATCTTGATTCTATAGTAGTATACAGTAATTAATTTAGTTTGAGAAGTGGGCAGTGGAAATGATTGGGGGCTACTGAAAAATAATATAATAAAAATTAAAAAATTAACATGAACTAGTAAATTTTTTGGGACCGCAAACTTTAGTTAAAAGTTCAAAATTGTGAACTATGAACGTGAACTGGTTCATTTTAATCTGTGTGAACTGAACTTTGAGCTAGCTCTTGCAAAGTGTGAACTTGCACAACACTGGCCGTCAGGGCCAGCAGGGCCTTCTCTGCTGGCCTAGCAATAGTCCGAAAATTACATTTCCTAATATCATATATATTTTCACAAATGCGATTTTGTATTTTACATAATCCGTTCCCATCATTGTACTGCTACTCTCTCACTCGGATGTGCTGCTGTTCAGTGCAGCTCATATAAAATAGGCTTTTTATCAGATTTTTTCTGTGTCTCCGGGTAAAAACCTCCAGCCTTACGCATTTAGAATTTCCACTGAATCCTTCTGCTATTGAAACTAATGGGGACAATATTGTAGATTGTAATATTTTTTAACCAATCAGATTTCGAGTTTGCCCTGCTGGGCGTATTCTTTGAGATGCTAGAGCCCAGTGGCGTGTCGTCCATTAGGGGCGCTAGGGCACCGCCCTACCTGCCGGCCCAAGTGGGAAAAAACTATTCCAATAGATCAATAATTTGTACAATTGTGGTCTGTATGTGTATGAAATTAAATTGTTATATTCACAAAAATGATATATTCTAATAGAAAAGTGGGATGACTGATGAAAAAACACTGCTTGCTGCCTTTGTCTGAGTGCCGAAGGGCGTAGTTCTTCTACGCCTGTCGGAGCAGCGAAAGTTGAATGGAGCCGAACCAGCCCTCACCGGATTGGTTGAGGACAGCTCGCGCTGAATAAAGCGGCTCTCCAGGGCGTATTTGACATACGGCCGATTGGGTAGTCGCCATTGCGACTGCGTGCAAAGAAGGGAGAGTAAAGTCAGCTCGCTTTAGGGTCTAACGAGCCGGAGGAACAACCTGCTCCTCCGGGCCTGCCACCTGACACTTCTCAGTAAGTTAGCTCCTATGGTGAGCAGAGAAACTGAAATAATATTGAATCTATTGCCCTAAAC
>OMOT01041120.1:0-12434 GCA_900312575.1 Acanthochaenus luetkenii | reverse complement strand
ACGGCTCGCAGCAGTGCACTTGACTCGCCTGGCGCCTCTGCGTAGAAGGACAGCAACAACAAGCACCCGTTGGCTCACGTACGCCCCCTTCAGTGCGGCAGAGGACTATCTGCCTCACCCTGTGCCTTTTCACTGCGGTCTTATGTCCCATCAGCAAAACTAAATATGTCACTTACAAACATTAAACTTTAATGGTTAAAGACATTAGCCAGACTGTGGAAAATCAGGGTATATAAGCGTATCTGCAAACATTATATTGGCGCCATGCAGAGATACGGCAACAGGCACGTGCCAATTGCATGTATCAACCCAGTTTGTGATGGATTGCGCATTCAGAGGCGAGGCGAGGCTCGTTGCTGCCGCACCTCGCGTTTCACCCCTGTATTTGAACAGGAAATATGCTAATTCAGCGATTTTGACTATACAAATGTTAGAAATTAGTCATACATAAGGATCAGTGGACAAATATAAATTTTATGTTATCATTATTATTATTTTTACTTGTCATGATGACAGGTGAGGCACTGCTGCCAGGGCTTGAATGCCTTCGCTTTGTGAACCTCATGTGACAGTGAGTGCGCTCCCTTTGAAACGGCCGAGGCACCTCCCGAGCAGCAAGGGAGGAGCATAGGCTATCTCTTAAATGGATGGGGGAAACATTGGTGGCGGTAGGTGACAGCAACTTAGCATGATATATTGTATCTGTCAGTAAAACTGGGCACCCAGCGAAACTCGGTTCCCATCGTTCCTACAAAATAATTAGTTTTCAATTGGCTGTACCATGTACTTTATAATAGCAAATCCAACACTTTACAATGATTTGCCTCATATCTCCACATCTCTACCTTATAGTATGTAAGAGGCTAGAATTTCTCTCACTTTCCCTGTATTCAAATATCGCAATGCATGACTCTCCTTCCCCTTTGTTGCACAAATAACCATCTGAAAAGTAGTTTCTCATCAGGGCCGTACTACAGTACTACAGGGGGCTTATAATCTAATGTTACATTCTACATGCCAGCCTATTGAGACTTGAACTCAGCAAAAATTACAATGAAATATGTTGAGCAAGACATTTATTCAATTTAATTATGGTGTTGCCTAGTTTTGCCCAAGCTAAAACGTTGTGCTATAACTAACTTACTTGCGACCTGCTTTCTGGTGGGACTCTGGATAAATCAGAGATTTTAGAGCACTTGGCCACCTCATCTTGAAGAGAAGTCGTTTGCAAAATAGGCGGGTTTTGTAATTTTCTAGCCGCAGCGTCTCATTTCGATTTGTAAACCTCTGTCAGGAAACCTTGCCCATCTGGTTTTCAAAGCTTGAATCTCTGTGGAAAGTTGATAGTACCGAGCGGGGCTACATCTGATATTCCCACTTGTTGGAACATAGTGTTTTCCTGCCAAGGAGTGACTGGTGTCACTATCCAAAAATAATGACTGATGGACTGAGGCTGCCTTCAAGACACCTGGGAATCTATTGGGAACTATGACGCCTGAACGGCCACCTATCTCAGGGTTGCCGGTCGGGAGTTTTGCGTCAAAATCGTCAGAAGCAACATGGTGGCGTACGTTAGTTATATAACAGAACTTGTTTTCAAACTGTATAACACATTATATAGTGGGCTGTGTGTGTTTAGGTTAGATTATAGGGGGTGGCAGTAGCTCAGGAGGTAGAGTTCCCACCCAGCAACCGCAAGGTTGAAGGTTCGAGTCCAGCTCCTCCCAGGGAAAAGAATCTGTCGTAGTGTCCTTGAGCAAGACGCCTAACCCCAAATTGCTCCTGTTGAGCAGGTTGGTACCTTGCATGGCTGCCTCCGCCAACGGTATGATGATATGTAAGTCGCCTTGGATAAATGCCGTAATGTAATTATCTGATTACATCTTGTTACATTTCGGGTTACAGGCCAAAATAAAACAACTTGGACACACACAAAGGAGGAGCTGGGCATTTATACTTAAAAAGCTCCCGGTTGTCTTGAAGGCACCCTAAGTGCGTTCGCTTCAGTCACATCTTGGTTGTCTATCGGCACATGCAATGATCACGTGTCAGAGATCATACCATTAGGTGAAAGGCGGGTGGGGGAGGGGAGACTCTAGCCAGATCTGACTGAATGTGGCATCCATGCTGCCCCATGTTGCTTTTGCTTTGAACACTGGCCTGACTCTGCGGGCCAATCAGCAGGCCTGGCCACCGGGAAAATTCCAGATTCTCCCGATGGCCAGTCCGGGCCTGCTCCCAAGCTCCGTCAACCACCACCTCTTGGCGTTTTCAACTGCTCAACGATGGAGGACGGTGGTACGAGTTGGCAACCGGCATCACAACACATTTCAGCTATGATGGTTATCAAGCCCAAAAAGCAACTGACAAAGCAGTATTATTATTCCAGTCTTTAACATGGTGATATACGTAGAGTCCTCATTCCTGAAGTTATTACAGTATATTTGTTCTTGCGTTTTTGGACAGCATGACATGTCATACAACTCTTTCTGCAAACCACACGCAGTTTGCTTTCTTTTTCTTTCTCAAATGACAATGCAGAAAAAGGAAAAGATTTTGAAAGGACACGTATATTGTCATCTAGCTGCAGAAGTAATGTTGCTGGCGTGCACTGTAGTGATAAAGCCATCATGGACGTAGTGAAAGGCGTCTCTTAATTCTAGTGATAAGTTGAGAGAAGATTCCTTAACAGGCCTGTACAAATAAGCCTCAGCACTTTACAGGCTCTCCGGCTGCTAATAAAGTATTGTATATATTGGCAGGATCTGCCCTGCACTTATAAACTGCAGACAAGCAAAGAGCTCCAACACCGGCTGGGCTAGCTTGACAAAAGCCCTGCTCCTCATAACTCTCATTCCTCCCAAGGCCCAGTCATGAAACACTGCCAGTGATTCAAAGTTTCATCCCTGTAACCTTGGCCAGCTGAAGAGTTCATGTTTGACTTGCAGTATGTAGCTATATGAGCAGATACCGGCCTATAGTTTGTTCCACGTGATTGTAAAGCATTATGAAAATATATTCATTCTGCACAGACCAAATGTCAGGCGCAGGGTAAAAACTAAAGTAAATAAATAAAAAATAAAAAATACATTGTGTACTGAATCGCGTATTGCATGACGAGCATCAACATTGGGTTGAAACATTGCACAAGTAAAAGTTGACTTAAAACAAGACCTAGCCTGCATGTATTCTTTTAGACTGTGACCATATTTCACAATACGTTTTCATGTCATTATACAATAAATCCAGCCATTCCTTCAGGATTTTGATTATAAAGAGTAACCTGGCTAAATAATTTATAATCGCCAAAAACAAATCACATTCAAGACTATATGGAGTGATCCTGAAGAAGTGTGACTGAAATCTGCCACTAAACCTCCTCGTGGTTATACTTCAAGACATCGCCGACTCACAGGTTTTTATTGCATCCAGCAATTCACTCCTGCTGTTAGGTTTCCATTCTTCCCGCCAACCAAGGAATTTACTTGTGCAATTAGGAGCATTATCTATGATTGAATATCTAGCTGCAGGCCATGTTTTGATATGCTCAGTGTTAGCAAATCTGCTAACGCACAACCAAATCACTTAATGACTGAACAAACAAACATGAATCATGTCGGCAAATAAAACACACAATCAGATTGCTTGTTTCCTGATTTGATCCCATTTAAATTTCTTCCTTTTGGTTACTGATCTGCAGGGCGTTTTCTGTGTCTTTTATTGTTAATATCTAATATCATATAAACTGGGGGCTTCTGCCTTATTTTGCATGGTTGTCATGGGGACAATGAGTTGGGGCAGGAAAAGAGAAAGGGGCATCGGTCCAGGGTTACTGATGTCAGCCAAAACAAACACAGCTGGGTCCATCCTTTTGTGTGTGTGTGTGTGTGTGTACATGGCTGTTCGTCCTGCTGTTTTGTAAGTTTGGTATAAAAACTACTTCACAAGGAAGTAGTCAAGGACACAAACGGCCATGTCCAGGGGCTTACACTCAGAAACACACACACACACACACACACACAATTTAATTATCCTTGACATTGCAGTATGGCTAGACTTCCATTTTAGATATCAATAAAAACATGATGATGTTGTGTTTTGTGCGTGCTTCCCATAGAATCTGAATGGGATAGAACGGACATTCCCATTCAAATCAATGTTCCAGGATGGTTAGAGCGGTTTGATACACATACACTAACTTCCATTTAAACCGACTTACGCAAGTCACTGAAGGAGGCTACTTATGGATTGTTGGACCGGTTTGGGTTTAATTGCTTTATATTACAGTTGGTAAGTCGTCACTTTTTATTACGGTACTTTAAAGATTATCTTGTAACGTTACAAAACTAACCATTTTTAGTTTAGGCTACAGCCACAGTGTGATACACTTTACGGCCTTACTACCCAGACTTCCACTATCACCATAGCAACTAACCCTTAAAATGCCATAGGCACCATTTTATGGGTGTCCGTTCTATCCATTCAAATTCTATAGTGCTGCCTTATGGTGTTCAACTATTTTATGCTAACCAGAAGAGCAAGTATCTCCATTTGCTGATGTGGTTATGACACTGTAGGATTTTTATTAGGTCCTTGTTGAACTGCCATGTGTGAAATACCCTCTCTGGTGTAGTAACTTTTATAGACCAGCTGATGGACCATAGGTTACTGCTCCTGCCGGCACTAGTTTTCACTGCAGTTGCATTGAAAGATTGCTTTTAACATTTCATATTCATTACAATTCAAATTGCTTTGTGGAATTATTTTGATAGCTAGTGGAAGATTGTTTGATTTAGGTTTTGTTTGTCTGACTTCTTGGTTGTGAGTGGGCTTAATTCTTTGTTGAGGATGTATGTAACCTCAGAACTTGAATGGATATTTCATTTCATTGTAGAATGTTTTGCTCAATTAAAAAAATACACAAGATGACAAATAATGTACAGTGCAGGGAAAGGCAGAAAATCCAGTGGGCTTATTTGAAGCCTCTACCTAAAATGTTAAAATGAAAAAGGTTTTAATTTGAAATTTTACTTACAGAAATAATATTAACAAAATAAATATTATAATAATAGAACATATTTTCCACTGTTTGCCATGGTCATTTGGCTAGTACACCATAAAATAGGGCCTATGGCATTTTAAGGGTTAGTTTCTATGGTGACAGAGCAAGTATGGGCAGTAAGGCTGTAAAAGTGTATTACACTGTAGCTGTAGCCTAAACTAAAAAGGGTTGGCTTTGTAATGTTACAAGATTATGGTTTAAGTAATAAAATGTACCAACAGTAATATAAAGCAATTAACCGGTCCAACAATCCATAAGTAGCCTTCCCGCTGGCAGCAGGGCGACAGAGATGTCGGCATACGCCAGTTTTCCATTGTTTTTGGTCGTTGCTGCAAAGCCTCTTGCCTCAGCAACTTGCCGTAAGTCAGTTTATACGGAAGTCAGCCCAACGGTACGCATCAAAATGTCAGCCGCTCTGACCATCCTGGAATATTGATTTGAATGGGAAAGACCGCACTATCCATTCAAGTTCTGTGTATGTAGCTACATCCACACATTTTCTTTTTAAAACAGTGTTTTTAAATTAAAACGATCTCCGTCCACACAACTGTTTTAGCACCATTTCAGAAATAATCTCTGTCCATATTAACACGCCCGAAAATGCATATCACATGACCATTCACTTACACTGGGCATGCGTGTACTGTTAACAGGAAGCAGATTGTCTACTATGCGGTTGCTTAACCTAAGACCTTCATCTATCTTTCTCACACACGCACTTTCACTCAAACAGAGACACATTTTGTGAGATAAAATAAAAAGAAAGTCAAACACAGTTACAAAAACATTTACAGTAGCCACCAACAAAGATACTCCAATACTACTAGGTTGCTCATTATAGGTTTTCGTTTATTGGACCTGGCTCCAGACGGGGGCCCCGGGCTTCCTCCGGGCAGGGTCGTAGGGTGTTTTTGAACCATTCTTAGTCTGGCCCCTCACCTGAGACCGATTTGTCTTGGGCGACCCTTCCAGGAACACAAGGCTCCAGACAACACAGCTCCCAGGTTCATAGGGACACACAAACCTCTCCACCATGATAAGGTGATGGTTCCTGGGTGTCTTTTTCATTGTTATATTTTCAAAACTTGAACATGTGGTGACTGTTTTTTTTGTGTGTGTGCTTTTATTTGTAAGTATTAAACTTTTTTACCTGGTTGCTTTTGCTACCTTGTCTTTGCAGTATATACGTTTGGCTAGCTAGCAGTAGGCTAGTTGTAGTTGAAATTGTGTAAATGTGTTTTGGATTTATACTGTGTATTTGGACTATAAGTACATTTGGTTGACTATGTAATGAGGTAAGCACTTGTATATGTTAGTGTTGTCTTTGTTTTCTGTTTCATAGTCTGGTCAAAATAGCTTTGTCTGGTTAGATTTGCAGTGTGGTAAGCTATGGCACATCTTTGTTTAGTAGCCAACAACTTTAACCTCGTCAAATCTTCTCACCTACTATGTGCAATCAGTTAGTAAAATACTTTATTTATAAAGAAGATTGAGCCACGCAACCACACTTAATTATCACACATCTTATTATTATAACATCTTTCTACTCCAAAACCCTTGTTCTCTTAGTAAGTGGTATAGCTAAATCACTAGAGGTGTTGTATCTAACACTGCTCAACGGGAGCAATTGTGGTTTAGGTGTCTTGCTCAAGGACACTACGACCATTTCTTTCCTGGGAGGATCGGGACTCGAACCCTCAACCTTGCAGTTGCTGGGCGGGAACTCTACCTCCTGAGCTACTACCGCCGCTGGTTACAAACCAGTTTGTTAAAAGCTCCCAATAAGTTCAGTGGACTTGACTTGCTTAGCTTTCCATCCTAACCCTAACCAATGGTTAGTAACCATCCTTCTGCTCTCTATTTCTCTGTAGCAGTCTTTCTCTCCATATCTCCCTCTACAGTCACTTTCTAATTTCATCCTTACAGGGTAGAGTAGTGAATAGGTGATCTAAATCCCGATTGGCTGATTTGTGAAGAAACGGGTAGCTCTTTGACTTAGCAATAGGCTGAGTAATGGCAATGCAATGTCTTTGCGTTGCAGTGACTGAAGTGACATACCTTACAGCAAAAATCCGGCTTTAGGTGAAAGAGGAGGAGGGAGAAAAGGAGGGGAGGAGGGAGAAGAGGAGGGGAGGAGGGGAGGAGCTTTCCACTGTTCAGATTCCTGTATACACATGATGTGTGAGTGTGTGTGTACGCATGGTGAATTACAGGAACCAAATCAGAGCAGCCTCCCGGCCAGCAGACCTGCTGTGGGAAAGAGGAGAGGACAGACAGCTTAGACATTTACGACGAAGATAAAGGAATCTACTCAGACTAGGCATTATTTAACTTGCACCTAAGAGAAAGGAGCCAAGCAAAGCTTCACCAACAACATTCAAAACGTACATCATTATCATCATCATCTTAAGAGTCACGATGGACAGCTCCAGGTCCATCCAAAACGAGATCACTTCTCTAAAAGGTATTTCCATATTATATCAGATTCTCAGTGTCAGAATTGTAACTTTGTATACTTGTATACTGTTTGCTCCTTTGTGGATAATGCGGGACAAAACATATGCTGAATGCATAACGCAGAACAGCAGAGCGAATGAGAGGTGAAGGCGGGCAAACAGAAACATTGTGTTGTGTTATGGTGTCTCTGCAGGGAGGCAGGCTGGGATAAAATAAGTAGCGCATGATCTCGTCTTGTCTGTGTTTGACCGACTATTTCTGCCTACTGCCTTCGCACTGTCGTTGACACAGGGAAGTGTGTCACTGTCGTATTCAAGTCTGTGCGGACAGGGAAACTCTGGTGGTATAATGCATGCAGACATTTGTGTCGCTAGCACTCAGACCTACACATTTCCCATGCAAACCCACCATGCAAATCTGCACTGCAACTCGCCTCACCGAAAGTTAGTGGTACAATTGTACTTAATGAATGGGCAACTCTACTCATCTGGAACTCTGTGTCAACATGTGACCTGCAGCTAGTGAGAGATGTCTGCACTCTATGGAGGTGTGTCTCAGGTGCGTGGGTTCAGAAATCATTACAAAAGGACTGGCTGACAACAGAAAATGTTTCAGTCAGTAGACCAGTAGGCCATCGTCACCTCTGTTGTGCTTTTTTGGGGGTTTCACGCATTTCATCTTATGTCAGTAAATGTCATGTTGGATTCTTTGCATTTTTTTGTCAGTATGTGGGATCTTGTTTGTTTCTTCTTTTCAACATGTGACCTGTCAGGTTTTACCTTCTAAAACTAGTTCTGTGCACGTGCTGCACGAGTTTCTGTTGTCATTTAGTGATGATTGACAAGTCATGTCTCTAACAGGAGAATGTTAAGAATTCGATTTCTACTGTAAACTGCAAATGGCTTTTTGCTTTTTGTGCAAGTACCCTGATCACATGCAAGAAGTAGAGAATGACTACGGGTAAAAATTATGAATAGGATGATGATGGGGTCGTGGAGGATGACCCCCAAAAAAGATAGGGCTAATAACAGATACAGTGTCATCACCTTGTCATAGGTGTAACCTGTATGTGCTGATACATTGCTAGGGCCACACAGACCAGCAGGCAGTCATACATACATACAGAGATAGACATGCAGGCAAACAGCAGACAAATAGACAGAGCAAGACAAATGTGATCTGATGATGTAATGACTGCCACTCCCTAACCCTGAGAGGAGGTGGGGGGTGGGGGTTCTGTCAGGAATCAAAGAAGGGCGGAGGTGGTCATATTGATTTACTGTGGATAAATGAACGCCATGCTGATTTAACACGTATCCCAGCCCTCACCCATCCACTTATATTTTCCAACCAAGGGCCGGATCTACTAAAGGTTTGCATGTGTACAAATGTGTGCAAACTCATATCACGCAAAAATAAATGTACAAACTGATCTACTAACACCGTGCAATTTAGTTGACGGAGATTGCGTCTTTATTTAATATGTTTCAAGTGAACGTGCAAACGCCCTGCATGTGTAAAGAAATCAACATTTATTGAAAAAATATGAATTAAATCAGTTTCAAAATTCGAAACCCAGTACTCAACCAGGACATCACAGAGTACAAAAGGTCTCCAACTAAGGTCAGAGGAGGGCTAATATTCAAGTATCACTATTACTATTATTGTTAATCATGATTTATAATCAATAGTATTCATAACCAATAATATTGAGTACCCAGTTCTTCTTCTATTTATTCCAAACAAACCGCTTTTCCTACTCATGGATGTTGCTGCTGCTGGAAACATAAAACACATCTGTGTACCAGAGGATTTCTCCCAGCAAATGGTGAGCTTGGAGTTATAAGCTTCTATTTGGGTGGAGTGCAGTTCTATTATTGAGCATCAAATATTTGACATACCAGCTGGCAAAACTGTTATGTACTTTCTATCTTTTAAAATATTTAACCCCAAAAGGTTCCTTTAAAAAATAAAAATAAAATAAAAAGATTAAAAACCACCATACTAGCATATAGCAACATTCAGAGATCATGAATATAATTACATTACACAGAGATCAACCTTATAATTCCATGCTACACAAAATGTAAAATTATTCTGTCTAATGTGCATCACTACTGTGTTATGTCAGAGGGAGAGTTCAAAACCGAGGCTGTGGTTCACCAGGGCTCCAGAATAAATATGTCTATGTAATTACAGCAGTGCCACTGTCACTTACGTCATGTCTTCACACAGCCACACTAATAGGAAAACCTCTATTGGATCTCGCCACAGTGCAAGATTTGAACAAGGACCTCAGTGACTTATACGGATCAGAAAGCGGGCTGAAAAGATCGTGTCTGACCCCTCTCACCCCAGCCATCCCATCTTTCAAAATCTTTTTCTTTTTCTTTTTAACGCTACGGTCGGTCAATACCAAAGCCTCACGCCATCAGAACAGTATTTTCCCTGCAGTTTCATGGCAGTTAAACTCACAAATACTCCCACTGGGATTCCCACTGACTCAGTGGTGGTGGTGACTGATTTTCACCCTTCCACCCCCACCATCTCTCTCACACACGCGCACTCATTCACACACTCCCACTCCCACACACACACACACACACACACACACACACACACACACACACACACACACACACACACACACACACACACATATATATATATATATATAATGGTACATATTCATATATATTCAGTACTATTTTTGAGTTTAACTGCTAATTTGTATTGATTTGATGCTTGTCTATTGTTTTGTGTCTGACTATTGCACTGGATACCACTTATTGTTTATTGTTTTGTTTCATCTGTCTGCAATTTGCACTGCGCCAACTTACTAAGTTACATTCTGTGTATGTCCATATGTACTTGGCGACAATACATCTGAATCTGAGTGCACCTTAGTCTGTGACTCCCATCCATCAGATCTCTGAATCTGCATGATACTGGTATTCATTCAGTGTAACAAGAAATGTGATGTGACAGGGGCTATCATTCATGCATCCATTGTGTGTAGTGGACATGCATGTACTGTGTGATATACTGTATGTGATTAATGTGATATCTCCAGTAGCCTCTCTCTCTGTCGCTCTCTGTCTATCTTAGCTTGGGATCGATTTCAGTGTCAGCCGCACTTCCTGACGGGAGATCTGCAGCCATATATAATCCCAGGGGTCTTGCCCTGTTCTACCTCATGGCAGATAAACACAGAAAGCTACTGAATGCATTATGATGAGAGCTTTTGCATCCTGCCATATCCCTGAACCTGTTTTATGACTGACAGGGGGGGTCAGCCTCTCTGTTTTCACCTCTTTCCTGTCAGTTTCAGACCTACTTCTTTGCTGATTAAGGATAGATAATGGGCAGTTTGTGGCAAGGACACTGTTATGAACTAAATTCATTTACTGGAGCATCTCGGTCCATTAAGCCACTTAGAACTGCAGTGCAGCTACAGTAAGTGAGGAACTGGATGAACTGGGCGAGGTCCTTCCATGCATGCAACCTTCTCTCCTCTGTTGTCCAAAGGAAAGATCTCTGATTTTGCAGGAAATGTTCTTAGTAAATGTGTTGACATGGAAATTCAACCTAAATGTGCAAATCAACCTGCTGAAACAACTATTCAGAGATTAAACCTTTCTTCTATTATGCTGAACTAAGATCGACTTTGCGCCTCAAGAGAGCCCTTGTTGTGGATATATGGGAGTTACAAAGCATTTAAAAAGCCCCCCCCCCCATTATTATTTTTTACACATTGTTAAGAACAATATTGTCTTTACACTGACTGCAGCAAGCCATGGCACATTCCCTGAACCCTACACTCACGCACTTGCATATGCAGTGCAACACACACACACACAGTCATTCAGCCATTCAGCATGCTACCCACACATCTGCATCCGGTGCACCGTAGGAAGGTCGCACTGACAATGGCTACACGTTGAACTCGTAGTTTTGTGTTTATTATTATTTGTATTATTTGTATTTTTGTACATACTGCATTGTCGCTTATACAGTATGATCGACAGGCACTTTTGGAAGTTTGTTTGTCACTGGACACAGGCTTTTTCTCAACTTATCAGAGTACGTGCTGCGATCCCTTTGTCCTGCCGCCGCTGTGTTTACCAATACGCAGACGGAGGAGAAAGAGAAGAGGCAAACGTGCCGGTATCCTATGCAGATCTCGGATGAGACATTGCAATCTGAATTTAATTTAATTTCTATTTTATTTTAATTTTATTTTGATCTTTATTTTTCTCGAACCATAAACAAACAATCTATAATAATCACCAACAACATAAAAATTACAAATAAAATAAGTTTGAGAAGGGACAGGATGAAGCCAAGGCTTATCTTATCTAATCATATGCCAAAATGAATCTACATTTCTAAAAGTCATATATAAATAAAATAAAAGAATCCACATATAAAAAGTCCACATATAAAAAAAGAAGAAGAAAAAAATTAACATTAAGAACAACTCTATAGTTCCACATACGTATCTATTAAATACAGCTTATATTTGACTTTGAAGTGTGTGATGTCATTACACATTTTTATTTCCTCATCTATATCGTTCCATATTCGAATCCCACGAACTGAAATACACATGCTTTTCATAGTAGTACGGATAGTAGGCTGTTTGAGGTTGAGTTTCCCTCTTAAATCATAAGTATCGTCTATTTTATTGAATAACCTTTTAATGTTTCTTGGTAAAAGGTTTTTCCAAGCTTTAAACATGATTTGAGCGGTTTTAAAATGGACTAAATCCTGAAATGTCAGATTTGTGACTTTAAAAACAGGTTATTTGTATGCTCACGATACTCAGTGTTGTGTACTATCCGCACTACTCTTTTTTGCAATGTGCAAATCCTTAAATAGCTTTTGTAAGTATTTCCCCAAACTTCAACACAAT
>OMOT01041119.1:15286-28149 GCA_900312575.1 Acanthochaenus luetkenii | reverse complement strand
ATTTCTCTCAGCCACTAGCTCATCTTTGAACGCTGTTGCCTCAGTCGAATAGATTCTCTCGCAGCTGCCCTATTCCCATGTTCAACCGCGTGGCTGATAGCCTTGAGCTTGAACGCGTGTCTACTGGATGCCATTTTGTTCTTTGTGACCTGACACACTGGAGAGTAGCCTAGTACGTATGTAACTCCGCCCCCATTACCGTAATGCTGCTAGCGGTGGGGCATTTTAGGTTACCAAACTCGTACTAAAACATTTTGAGTGCGCCGTGAGCGCTGTGTACCACACAAAATCGCTTCGAAGTCAGTAAGCACAACCAGAATTAATATATAAGGCCGTATATGAGGCGCCCCGTCTATAGGGCGCACTGTCGTTAGTTGAGAAGATTATAGGCTTTTAGGTGCGCCCTATAGGGCGCAAAATACTGTATATGTATAATTATTTGCATTTGTGGAATGGATTGGATATTTTGGGGCATACAATGAATGTTGTGGGGTTTAAAAAAAGACCATGAGAACCCGTGCATCTGTTCTTGAGGCCTCCGTCATCCTGTGCCTACCTGGCCTATCTGTGGCTAGGGCCAATGCTAGCTGTTAGGGGAACTGGATGAGCCAGGAACCCGTTTGGGTTCCAGCAGTTAGTTGGCTGCAGCCAAGACCACGGTGCAGATAGAAACGGCAGTGATTTAGCAATTGATGAGTGCAATGTATTTTTCCTGCTTAATCTTTTTAGTTTTTAATTTGTGGAATGGATTGGATATTTTGGGGCATACAATGTTGTGGGGTAAAAAAAAAAAAAAAAGACCATGAGAACATAATGATAACGCCTCAACTCTAAGTATTTTATGTGAACAGAAACTGAAAATAAGCATAAAATTAATCCTATGAAGCCCAGCTGCAAAATAATTTGACCAGCTATCATGACCTCCAACAAAGTGTTAATGGGAGAAAAAACAAACGTGCATCTGCTCATGAGGCTCACTCTGTAATCCAGCCTCCCTCATCTCGTGCCTATCCGTGGCTAAGTCCAATGCTAGCTGTGAGGGGAACTGGATGAGCCAGGAGCTCGTTTGTGTTCCAGCAGTTAGTTGGCTGCAGCCGAGACCACGGTGCAGATAGAAACGGCAGGACAGTTATAGGGCAGTTGTGCTAGCTGTACTATCCACCAACAGAGGTGCTAATTAATGCTAATTGCAAGATGGGGTCAATTATACACTCCACAGTGCATGATCAGCAGCACTGTGTTAGCGACTAACCAATCAAAACAACAGCCTTCCTCTCCCCTCCACTGTAAGCAGAGCACATAGAAAAATATTGTGTTGAGTTTAAGATGCAATAAGTAAGCTTTTTACTTTCCCATAATATATATGTGGGGGTTGATAGGGTTATTGATCAATACCAATTCATAATAAAATGCTCCGCTTATGTCATATAAATGGTTTTGCAGAATATTATTTCTATGTGCTAAGATAATAATAAATTATAAACTTTAATTATATATAATTGTATGTATGCATTTCATTAGATGATTGGATTCGTTTCACAAAGGCAACAATTTCCCAGCATGTGCTGTGAATACTGCGTGTGTATACTATATATATATATATAGAACCTTCACACAAACGTTATTTGCTCTGTTCTTATGAGTCATGCATTTTGTTTATATGACAGTTATTGTCAAAACATTGACAATAACTTAGTTTGCTGAATTAGCTTTGGCCTCGTAGTCATTCATGTCAACAAACCTTTGAAAACTGCCAGGAGAATGAATTAGACCAGCAGCAGTGACCATATGGTGTTTGTGTGGTTTTGCTGTTTCAGTGACCAATGGTGAAAACAGAAGATTGGTTGGATCATTAGTCTGATGCATTTTAATTATTCTTTGTTTAGACAACTCTGTTTATTCCAGTACGTATAGCTGCACCTGTTTATTTAGTTTTTCTTTCATAGTTATATTGTGAAGCATTTCTCTCACCAACCTCAGAAGATCAAAGTGGGCTAAATTAGGCATGTTGGCATGCTGTTAAGGTTATCTTGCTTGAATAAGTTCAATCGTAATTGATGAATAATTACATATAACAAAGAAATGTGTATTTGTCAATTATCTTGGGACTTATTGAGACAAAAGTTAAGCTTTGTCTGAACATATATATATATATATACATTTTTTGGTTGTGATGTAGTGAGATGTATGGGTTTGTAGAGGATAATGTACTAGTTTGAGATAGATAATACAGAGCAAATTGTGTTCTGAATGGGATTAGGATAGACATATCTCAATATAGTCATATCTGAATACTATAATAGCAGAATGGTCTATGTTCGAATACCCTGAGAAGAATAAAAACACAACAGTACAGTTGTATATTTAGAATAAATGACCGTAGCCGTATCTCAAAAGATTTTTAAATTTGTATGCACCAAAGTTTGTTTGTAATTGAGGGCATATCCACCGGGCAACAGTAATTACAATTTTCACACCATGCGATCCAGAGCCTCAGGCCTGCCTTATAAAATCTGGCACATATCACCAGGGAACAACAAGTGCAAGGTTGTCACTCGAGGGACACTTCCATTACGTGACAAAAGTGAGAAGATAATTTGATTTACTGTTTAGTTAGGCAACCTCTGTCAGACCTCAAGCCATACACAGCAGTGGGGTGCATGAATATTGACTACAAATGAGTGCTGACTTGCCAGGGTCGCACATTCTGGAAAAACAATTTATACTATCATTTGGTAGGAGATATCAGCCTGTAAAATGTATTCCACGGCTGATTTTTGACTAATGGAACAGGTGCATAAAGATAGCAGCCTCTAGGTTTAACATCACAACCAATCCCAAAAGCATCAAAACACCTACATCAATTTGCAAGTTTGTAAAAGGTGTATGTTGCAATGTGGAATCAAAACATTTTTGAGATTTGGTTAACTGATCTTTTCCCAAATGTGATCAATACCAAATCTATCTAACTAATGTGACTTGTACGATTATGATTTAATTACAAGAACATTATGGAATAGACCAGTTTTTCTTGTCTTCGTGTGTGTGTGTGTGTGTGTGTGTCTGTGCATATATGTACATGCAAGCTTTGTATGCAGGCATGCATGCAAGTTAATTTGTGTGATTGTATGCCTTTGGGTTCAGTTAGGCACAGTCAGTAATTTACAAGATAAAGAGGTTTTGTTATTTATGAGTAGCCTTAATATTGTCATGGTTGTGATCGTGTCCAGTCAGTTCATAGTGTCTCTTGTGTTTCCCTCTCCTCTGTGTTTCAGCACCCTCCTGTCTGTTTCCCATGTCTGTCTGTGTTTTTGTGGGCGTGGCTTCCTCCTGATCACCTGCAGTCTATCAGCGAATCAACCTACACACCGGCCATCAAGCTCATCCCTTACAGTATATAAACCCTGGTCCTTCACCAGCTCATCAGCAGCTGATGTTCAAAAAGAAATACATAAAAAAATGGAAAATAAGATCAAAACTTTTAAAACAAGAAAAGGAAATTGCATAACATCTAATCTCTGATCTTTGAAGAAAGAAAAAAAGAATACCGCCCCTCATCTGTCCCTCATGTGTAGATGAGTATTACTGTAATACAACACCATACTATATAGCCCAGTCTAATTAACAAAATTAAGGCCTTTCTCATGCACAACTTTTGTCTCCCTTGATACATACTCTCTGGGCTGGGAATAACAAACTGGGATTAATCCACAATGGGATTCAAGTATTTTGTTTTTCCCTTTGATGAGACATTGATAAGATGCAAATTATGTTGCATTAATTGAATAAAAATGGTATGATAAATTATATAACATTTAGAAGGATATATCCAAACAAGTTGTGTGGTTGAGCACGCTCTAGCACTGGCAAACTAATTCACGAGTATACGGTACATTTCAGGTTGACCTGGTTTTTCATGTTGATCTCAATCCTGATCCTTTGAAATTCACCGTGCCCATATTTTGAAGGATGGACATCCATCATTTTAAACAAAGCTAAGTTCCCTTCAGTTTGCTGGAGCATATTCAATCATAAGTTATTTGGACCGAACTGTATAACCTTCTAAAAGTTTAATTGTCCCAACTTCATAATGTCAAACTGATAAAACATGTCCTTAAGACAGTATATTTTCTGAAAAAGAAAAGGCAACTTTTAGGAATAAAGGGTTGCCTTCAACTTCAGATACATTTTCAAGTAAAGGAAAAGCTGCTTGAAGGAAAAATTAGCAGTTCATATTTTTGGGCGGTTTGAGTCTAAAATCGTAATAACACAATCTTGACTCAAAGTCGAAATTGTGTTATTACGATTTGAGTCAGAAGTCAATTTTTGCTTTCTACAGCATCATAAGACAAGAAAACTATTATCAAGAAAATGTACTTTAACAGCCATTCAAAGAGTGCATGTCAAATATGTGCAAGGTGACTCGGTGAAGAGCAGTCTAGGAAATATTCTAATGCTACAAGGTTGCTTTTTTCCTTATCACGCACAAACCTGCCACAGTTACCACATAGCAAATTTTGTCTGGCCCAGTGACGGCCCACTTAATCCACTTCCACTCTGCCCACATACAACAAAGAATGAGGGTCCATGGGTTGTCCAGATCTGGCTGCCAGATCAGGACCATGTATGGGCCATGACGTATCTAGGTCAACAGTGTGACCGCAGCTGTCCCTATGCTGGACCAGAAAAGCACTGGCACCAGATGTCAGCCTCAAGTAAACTTTGACATGACAAAGTCCAATCCATTTGAAATTATACAGGTTTATCATGTTGATAAATTGAGATTTGAAGAAAATAGAGCCATCTGAACTTCTGTTGTGCTGTAATATAATTGTGCTGTAATGTAATGTCCATGACTTTATCTCTTCAAGACTGGACTACAATGCACTTTTCATTGCAAAAAGCATCCAGAAGATGCAGTACATCCAAAATAGTGCTGCCAGGATCCTGATGAGAATTCGTAATCATGAGCATATAACACTGACTCCGTTCTCATTGCACTGGCTCCCTGTCTCATTCAGTATCAACTACAAAGTCTTGCTACTCACTCATAATTGCATAAATGGATATGCACCTCCCTACCTACAAGAACTCTCTACTCCACAAACCTTCACCTGCATCCTCAGATCTGTCAACAACTTGCTCCTCAGGGCCCGCAGTACCAATCTCTGCACCATGGGGGATCGAGCCTTCTGCTCGGCTGCACCACGTCTGTGGAATAGCCTTCCTGATCCTTTCAGGGCACCGCATACCCTCGACTCTTTTAAGACAGGCCTAAAATCCATTTTATTTAGGAAGGCCTTTTCGTGTTACATTTAGTGTTCACTATTGTTAGTAATTTAGCTGTTTTTTACTTTGTAGCACTCTGAGATTCTTGTGAATGAAAAGTGCAATATAAACTAGAAATATGTTTTCCAGGGAAAATGTGTGAGCTGGCTGTATTGTACTGGAGGACACCATAATATTAGCAGATGGTGTATGTCCCAATTTATGTGGCAATTATTAGTGGTTTTGAGGGTGCTACTAGGTGGATGCCAGGTTATTTTAAGTGGTTACTAGGGTGTTTCTAGATGGTTGCTAGGTGATTTCAGGTGGTTGGCTGTGTGTTTCTTGGTGGTTGCTAGGTGATTTCAAGTGGTTACTAGGGTGTTTTCTAGATGGTTGCTAGATGGCACGGTGGCGCAGTGGTTAGCACTGTCGCCTCATAGCAAAAAGGTCCTGGGTTCAAATCTCGCCTGGCCCTTTTTGTGTGGAGTTTGCATGTATTCCCCGTGTACACGTGGGTTTCCTCCGGGTGCTCCAGTTTCCTCCCACAGTCAAAGACATGCAAATATATGTGTTTGTGTGTAGTGTGGTGCATGGTGTGATGTACTATGTATATGATGCATGCAATGTAATTTGAGACATACTTGTACGGGGGCGGCAGGAGCTCAGGAGGTAGAGTTCCCACCCCGCAACTGCAAGGTTGGCGGTTCGAGTCCAGCTCCTCCCGGGAACAACTAATCTGCCGTAGTGTCCTTGAGCAAGACACCTAACCCCAAATTGCTCCCGTTGAGCAGGTTGGTACATTGCATGGCTGCCTCCGCCAACGGTATGACATGTAAGTCGCTTTGGATAAAAGCGTCTGCTAAATGCTGTAATGTAATGTAAGTCGCTTTGGATAAAAGCGTCTGCTAAATGCTGTAATGTGATTTCAAGTGGTTACTAGGGTGTTTCTATGTGGTTGCTAGGGTGTTTGCAGCTGGTTGCTAGGGTGTTTTTAGGTGGTTGCTAGGTGATTTCAAGTGGTTGCTAGGGTGTTTGTAGTTGGTTACTAGGTGATTTTAAGTGGTAAACTATTTTATTTAAACAGTTTTGTAACAAATGAGTCACTTAATATAAACAGCTGCATCTTTTAAAATAAATAGCAACTTTCTTTTCAATCAGTGGAAAAATACTATTAAGATATGAAGATTGTTTTGTACTGCATAACATAAAAAGAAAAAGCCGCTATAGATAAGTGCGCCTGTTGCTTTAATAGTGTTGCATTCTGGGTAGCTATGGCAGACTTGTTTTTCATGTCCGTATACATGCGGACATGTGTTTAGCTGTCAGTCCCAGTGAAATGTTCCATGCTTTACACTTTCTTTATATTATTGGTGGACTTTGTGTTCTTTGCACGGAGGTAATAAATGTAATGGAACGTCTTTTGACTCCTGATATCCAGAAAAGAACCGGATAATAGACAGTTAGATGTTACCAGTTACGAGCCAAACCGTATATGTTAATGCCCAGAAGTTGTCCCTACGGTTCGGAGCAGGTAACAGTGGCCCGGATGACTACAGTTTAATCAGCCGGCCCGTTGTGGACCTGGAGGTTCAGAATACGCCGCCGGACCACCGGGCAGATGGTAATGTCGAGTTAGCCATCACTTCATGCTCAAAACCACCTCTTAGAAAAACACAGACCTCCTTGACATTTCTCTTCGTCTTTCTCTTCATGTTTTCCTTTTGGTCGCTTCTTCTTTTTTCCACTCGAGCTGGTTGTCAAGTTAGCTATTCCTACAATTAGCCTACATTTTCAGTGTCATTTGAAATATTTTAAACTTGTCCCATCAAATCATATTATCATGGCATGGCCACTCAACTTAGGAATAGGAGGAGGTTCTACTGAAAAATAAAGAATTTTAAAAACGGAGGAAATGAATGTGAACTAGTTTATTTTTGGGACCATGAACTAAACATTCTAATTTGTGAATTATGAAAATGTGTGAACTGAACTTTGAGCTAGCTCTTCTGAAGTGTGAACTTGCACAACACTGCAGCCCATGTTGTTTGCCATCTTAAAGATGGTGCCATCAGTGCCACACCTGCACATATGCCTCATGCCAGTGCCCAAAGAATATCAGCAGTGCCAACTTTAAGCCATATCTGGGACAGATCTGTCTCTCATTCTGTGATGTTCAGTGCATTCCAGGAATTATTTTGTGATGAAGTGTTGTAATTTACTAATTTGTTGTGTCCACCTTCTCTCAACCTGCCTCGTCTATTTCTACTTCAGTTAGTGAGTACCTACATTTCCCAGAATCCCTTTCGACAACCCCCAGAGTACGGGTGTGATAGTGATAGCAATTGCAATAGTAAGAGCAAAAGAGCGAACGTGGTGGAGACAGCGGTATTTAAATGAGGGTTTTGTGTGTGTAATGGTTTGCACCATGGAGAGTTTGGACGGGCAACAGAACTGCAAGCGCAAAATGAAATTTGAGCCTATAGATTAGAAAGTTAAAATAGGCTACAATAAATGTTAGAGTTGTAACAGATTGTTTTGTGACTGCAGTAATGTGTTTTTGAGAATTATTTTGCGAGGCTGAGAAATGATTGAGATTGCATGCAGCGCATTTGCAAGTTCCCTTGAAACATATTAAATACAGACGCAACTCCGTCAACCAAATTGCATTCAGGTTTGATAGATCACAGTGCATGTACTGCATTAATCTATTTACATTTTCTCCTCCCAGTATTGTGCAAAATAGCGTGTAAACGCCCCATCTTGCATATTCATTGAGGGAAAAGTACTAACTGGATAAGGCACATTATTTTGCACATTTGAAAGAAGCAATCCTCAGTGCTGTTAGTAGATCAGTTAGTAAATGTATTTGCACGTGCTATGAGTTTGCACACGTTTTTACACACGCAAACCTTTAGTAGATCCGGCCCTTAGTGTTTTAGGGTGGATTTTTCATTTAATTGTACAGCTGCAGCTTTTGATTGTCAGTGATCTCTCATCTATATAAGAAAATCACACCCATTCAGCAATATTTATAAAAATATATTTCACAAAGTAGGAAACAATACAGTTTATCTTAGATTACAGTACAGTGAGTAAATAATGGAACATACACATTTATAAGCATTAAAGCACAGTAGAAAATACGATCTGCATGTAGGACTATTTCATATACAGTATATTGTTTAGTCTACCGAGAACTGCCATAATACTGTATCAGTACAAATTGAGTATGCACGCAGCTGTAGTGCCATTAAAGATTCTCATTATGTGCAAGAGCTAACGTGCAGAGACAAAAACCTACCACCTCATTGAAAGCTAATGACAGTTAGCAGTAACTCTATGTACAGTACATGTCTTTTTTTGTCTATATAATACAGTTTAAGCACAATACGCACATCATCTGTATTGGTATCTTAATTTTCTTGGGCTAATGCAATCTAATTTTTCTATATGAAATTTGATGTTTGGAGGGGGTCAGATATTCACATACTCGG
This sequence comes from Acanthochaenus luetkenii, assembly GCA_900312575.1. Classification (NCBI taxonomy): domain Eukaryota; kingdom Metazoa; phylum Chordata; class Actinopteri; order Beryciformes; family Stephanoberycidae; genus Acanthochaenus; species Acanthochaenus luetkenii. The sequence goes on along the minus strand of OMOT01041119.1, from coordinate 19,387 downwards.
GTATCATTCCGGCTATTGTGCTCAGACAGTCAATGGCTGTAACTCAGAATATATAATGATATACATTATAAACACAATTAGTATGTATCAAAACATTTCCTTTCCTGTAATTCCATGTAATTAGACCATCTGTATCATTAGAGTAACTTAGAGCTCTTATTTTCCAGCTTACATATAGTCTCTATCATCAACTGCAATAAATGCATCATATGGTTTGACTGTTATAAAATACTGTTCCAGTGGTTGAAAAACCGCTGAATGTGAAATAATCTAAACACACTCACGTCATAGCTTCAGCACAGAAACAAATTATATAAGAACAGATATACAAAAACGCATAGAACAATAATGTCAAAAAACATTTGATTACAATTGTATTTAATGTTGCTTCTGTAAAAAGAAGGCCTCAGAGTTTCTACATTTCTCTTTTTTCTCTTCACTCCAGTCTTTCATAGGCTAGTAACACTTGCGACCCACACCTGTAGCGTGTAAATACAAAGAGTTATATAAAGCAAGCCATCTGGGCTTAGTTTATAAATGCGGCCACCCGAGAACATATCAAACGATAACAAATGCACCTTAATGCCAATACTTGTAGTGGTTTGTCTTTCTTTTTTTTCCCAATCATACATACATTCATCATTGTAATGTAGACCATATATTGCTTTTACAGTTTCATTTTGTTTCAGATCACCGATTAGCTGGGTGGCTTGTGGAGATGTGAATCAAGAGTCCCTCTGCAACTTTTGTGGTCCAGCTTGATGTCCATGGAGCATGGAGTATGGTGTCCCATCAAGCATCAGAGAACCCAACAACATCCCTCTTTCCTTTCATCAGGCAACTACCTGCAATCCCAGGATTTTTCTGCTCCTGGCAGTCACAGCAAATTACAAACACCCAAAATACTGTTAGACACTCCACGACGGAATCTAAGTTACACTCCACAATAATCATAGATCTCCTAATAAAGACATTGTTTGGCTCAACAATTACAATGCGCTTTACGTAGTGGATGATGACTGCTATACCTCACTCTAAGAATAATAAAAAAAGGTGCCCCCACCCCCCCTAGTTGTCTTTTTTTTTTTAAACAGCTGTTTCTAAAAGCCAGGAAACCCCCTAGTGTTTTAAATACACAAGTATGTGGAAACACTTTTTCTACCGAACCGTAGGTCAAGTCTCTCGGTCGCTCTCGCCCACTGAGTAGAGCTCCCCAAGTCTTCTGAAGCGTGGACCCCACTCTCTGAGGTAGTCATAGTTCTGGTCAGAGTCCGACGATGCCGTCTCCAGTGAGCTGAGGGAGCCAGCGATGGATCCCCGGCCCTCGTATCCGTAGATCTGGATGGAGTCGTAGGGCGGCGCCGTGGGATCGTTGTCTGCCTCGTGAAGCCGTACATTGATGAACTCGTCCACATCCACGCCGTTGGAGCCCGAGTGCTGGCCCGCCCGGGGCATAAACTGCAGGTCAGGCTTGATGTCCTTGCGTGGCAGGTAGCCATTGATGCCGTCCGGATTCTGCAGTGTGGCAATGTCGAAGGCCTCTGTGTCCTCCTCGCCGCCTCCCTCGTCATCATACCGGATTATGTTCTCCCTCACATCTTCATCATCCTTGATAATCAGAGGCTCATTCTTGTGTCTCCTCAGGGTCACAAACAGCACTACAATTACTGTAAAAAGGAAAAAAGTGTAGGTCATGCTTTGACAAGCAGTGTGACAGATGGACTTTCTGACATTGTAGTAGTAGATTATGTCCATTGTGATCAGATTGCATAATTCTTAATCTAGGTTTGTAAACCTATTTCATGGTAATAGCTATGATTAATTTAATAATTATGTGATATGAAGTAGAAATACCCTACCTAACAGTAGTATAACACAGGCCAGAATGGCGATGAGAGCTCCCATACTAAGGCCGATAGGCAGAACATAGGCCTCCACGTTGCAGGACTGGACGATGCCCTCCTTGCTGCATCCACAGACTCGGATGGTCAAGGTGTTGGTGCTGCTCATTGGTGGATTCCCGTTGTCCGTCACAATGATTGGCAGGAAGTACATCTCCTGTTTCTGTCTTCGGAAGGTATCATGCTTGGCTAGGACACTGATTGAATTGTCTGTTGAGGAGAGGTAAAGCCAGGGATTAATTTTAGCAAGGATGAGTGAAAAACCATTACAATTCATGATAGCGACAGACTGAAGTTATATTATTAAATTGTGTGAAGATCAATGCAGCATGAGGTTAAACTAATTTCACGTCAATCGTCAAAAGGCTTTTTAGCGTGCTCACATTCCAACATTGTTGATGGATTTCAGCCACCTGCCTTTTCCAGGACAACCCAATTTGGGAATCCTGAAGGGAAGCGAGCGTGAGTTTGTCATCCCCTTTTAAAGCTGAGGAAATGAGGGGCGCGCCTGCCACGGTCCCTTCATTTCTTAGAAGATGGCTCATGTGGACCCAGAGAGGTGCCAGCTGCTCTTTGATGACACTTCTGTGAAGCTGTCTGCTCATTAGCTGGCTCTCCTTACCCCGCTCACATTATCAAACACTTGCATTCCCATAAGAATCTACTTCCGCTGATCTTATGGATTTCTGATAGTCTAACCTATGCCTCTCTTCTTGAGGGTGCATTGAAGCGGGAGGGAAAATAGATCTGGTGATACACAGTATGGCGAGACGGGCCATGTTGAAACATCCATATTAACAGACCTAACTTATCAAAAGGTGGAGTGCTTCACGGTAGAATTGTTTGCTTTGCTCTATCTGTAATTGATGAGAACAAAGTTTTCTTACAAGTGCTGCCACAACACAGTATGCTCTGCTTTGTGAACATTGGCATGTCCTATTTCATTTGGATCATTCATTAGAAGTACCTATTATACTAGTAAAGCATCTGGGCTTGTCCTTATATAAATGGGTCATTTACATTTTATCTGCAACTATGGAAAGCAAAAGTAGAATTAAGCAGACATTTCACACGCCTGAGCCAATCCACATAAGGAAACCGCTGCTCAAAGAGTAGGACAGTCATCTACTGTAGATCACTTTCAAATCAATTTAACTCACTGGAGCACAATAACACTGTGTGGCAGACGGAGGTACTTTAGGAGGAGAAAGGTGAAGGAGGGGCAGTGCGTGCCGTTTCCTGCAGGGGCGCTAGAGCCCAGAGACGGTTTAAAAACCATTATTAGGGAAAATTACCACTTTTTCATCACACCTTGACTGATTCTGATGAATACCGTGTAAACATTAGTCGTTTTCACCATAGCAAAATCTCATTAGAATTAAACCTTCATCAAATGGCAGTGAGAGGATATTACGTGACTTTTTGAACTTCAATACCCAGGTGACATCAGAAAATTGCACACAGCATGCTCATGTTTATCAACCCGGCTGGTCTGTGATGCTTGATACCAAAGGGACGAGAGAGGCAAAAGATCTAACGTCGGTTATACCAGCTTTCTCTGGTCGGATTGCTCACTCACTGCTGTTTTGGAGACAGTTTGGGTTTTGATTAATCTTCTTCTTTCTTTCGTGTGAGTCCTAAGGGTGAACATCATTTTTTTTGGTTGATTTGACATTCACAGTAGGTGATGGTACGCTTACTCAAGTTGCTGTTTTTAGTTCACTTCAATGAAGTTTAGCAGGGTCACCATGAGCAGGTAAACAGCATGACCTGCATGTCTTTGGACTGTGGGAGGAAACTGATTGATTAATCATTTCCTGTGGGTGTAGAAGATTTCCCACCAGTGTTCATACCCGATATCTGAATTTAATTTAGGCAAATAGGGAGAATCTACACTCCCCACTTTGTCATTTAGGCTGATAACACTTTGTATTTTTTTAACAATCTTGCCTAGTGTAGCTTTAAGTAATTTTATAAAGCTGAGTTGTCAGAGTCCTCAGCCACTTGTGTACAGCTGGTCAGAACCTTAGCCCTTTTCCCTGATGTGGGCAACCCCTAACCTCTTCACAGCACAATCCCTACAATTAGACTCAGCACAAACAAAAGCAGCTCACGGGGGCCTGACACTCTTCACTGAAGTGTCTCCCACAGCTGCCAATTCAGATAGAAATAGTCACTGAAGTGCTGGGGGATGGGGGGG
>OMOT01041119.1:0-15266 GCA_900312575.1 Acanthochaenus luetkenii | reverse complement strand
GGTGCTCCTTCTCTCTCGGTAAGCATTAGCAATACCGTACACAAGTGGTTGGCATGGGTATGTTATGGTATGGAGTAGAAACATAACATGTAATCCAATTAATTTGGTTGCCGGCACTGCACATTGTAAGTGTCTACCAGAAAGATGTGCGTATACTGGTGAAACATTTCTGGTGGGAGTTCTATCTGTACTATCATCTTAAGAATCTATAACATTTCCTCTTAACAAAAGGGCAGGGTTGATGTACCTGTATGGCCCTTATACTGTAGTCTTACAGTTTGATCTATGGTAAGACTGCATGGGTATTTTGGTTACATTACACTATGGCATTTAGCAGATGCTTTTGTCCAAAGCTACTTACAATAAGTCCATTTTGTCATTAGTAGTCAAACCAACCGTATATCACAGACTTAATCAACTAAGCCTTCAATAGGAATAAGTAGCATTCATGAGGCCACGTAGCGATGGGGGGGCTAGGAGACCCGCAAGAGTGGAGGAGTGGAGCAGACGAGCTGGAGTTTGGAACCTGACCAGGTATTGTAGACAAGGAGGGGCATTTCCATGTACAGCCCTGTAGGACAGTACCTGTCTTAAAATAGATGTGCGCAGAGATGGGAAGCCGGTGAAGTGACATTAGTGCTACATTATTTGTAGCGCTTAACTCAAGTCTGGAAATCTTAAACAGCACTTCACTATTGAATTTTTATTTCAAGTTTCACAGTACACTCGCTATCCTGGCACCACCATTCTATCACCATTCTGTCCCAAAATTATTTATTGGTTGCTAAGACAGGCATCCTGGGGATTGTCCTACAGAGTTGATATTTGAGCAATGTCTAAAAAGATCAAATACTCTTTCATTGTTAACCACAACATTTTTTATCAAATTGTTTAGATTTTATTCATTTAATTTTGAGACGCAAAGGAATAATGTTATTTTTTCAAAGAAGAATCATTCAACATTTTTGGAGCAGAATGTGAATACCATTTTTATATCTAAATACCGCTCTTCTAAGTGACAAGTTGGCTTTTTGTTTTTACACATCCCTTTCTTTCTTCCTCCCATAGGGGCGGCAGTAGCTCAGGAGGTAGAGCTCCCGTCCCGCAACCGCAAGGTCGGCGGTTCGAGTCCAGGTCCTCCCGGGGATAAATCTGTCGTAGTGTCCTTGAGCAAGACACCTAACCCCAAAGACACCTGCTCCCCGGGCGCCATAATGGCAGCCCTCTGCTCCGGCCCCCCCTAGCATGTGTGTGTTGTGCAATTACTTGTGTGTATCCGGGGGGGATCTGTGATGGGTTAAATGCAGAGAATAATTTCACTAAGTGTGTGCGGTGCTCTGTGCATGTGTGTGACAATAAAGGATAAATTATAAATTATGTGTTGTCCGTGGTCCTTACAATGGCATCTTATTATGTTTGCCACCTGTTTCCACAGTGGAAGGTTTTCATTTTTGATAAAATGTAGCAAGTCCATTTGATGTCCTGATTTTTTAAGGCAGCCTCTGCGTCTAAAAATAAGGATAGTACCATAAGAATATTTTTTTTTGCCCCAAGCTGAAAACATTACACATCAGGTTGAATACAGCCAGAGCAGAGTATTTAGCAAATCAATGTAGTGCCATCTGCCATGCTGCAACAGCCCTCAGGAATATAAAAGAATATTAATACTTTATTATCCCACAGGGAAATGTTTTACAAGGAAGTCACCCTACATTGAGCTGCAAGACTACCGGGAGAAACCATTTGGATCCCATTCATGTAGTTTCTCTGAAAATGCACTGGGGTGTAAAGAGAAGCTGGTGTCCAGACAATTTCACATCTGCTAATTGTGAGCTACAGTGATCCACCAGATTTCATCTCCAGTATGGCCAACATGCCTTGGGATAAAGATTAGAATGAAAAGCCATTGGAGAAATTTGCCGAACCTTCACTCACAAGACCTACTTTTCTGTATTTTCTTTTGTTTCTCACCTTGGTTGTTTTTAATGGTAAAATTGGGGTTGTTGAGCATCTCTGGGACTAGGCGGTAGTCGAAATAGTGGCCCTGAATTGGGTCGTCTTTGTCCACTGCACTGACAGTCTGGATCACCTGTGTTGAAAACAGAGACAAAAAGACACACAGAGGAGGCCAATAGTGGTGTCAGGCTATTCATTACTTTGTATTTGCCATTACATTTTGTCACAGTGTAAAATTGGCGGGCTCACACCAGATGAAATATGTGCCCTATTCATTCCTGGAGTTTGAGATTATTATCAATGAGGTCCTGTCTAGTCTGGCACACTTTCAGGCTCCTGGCTCTATCTGTTAATCCGTCATCATAGGTCTTATCGTGCTGTATGTCTTTATGATTGATTGAAATTAGAATTCAGGCCCTGCAGGCCCATTCCCCTTTTTTCTGTTCCTTTTTTTTCACTTTCAGTAAAGCTCTCTATTGTGCGCAGGTCCTCTGTATGAGGGTGATTCATGGGAAGGAGAATGCTAAGTACTTGTCCAGGATTTTTGGCTGGGGGAAGCATCGTGCCATCTGGAGGAGGACATGAAAGACAGTCCTGAATTATGATCCACTCTGATCAATCCTGACTGCTCTCGTTTCCCCTTTGCTCCACACACACTGTGTCAAGGGAGGACTGTCGCAGGGGAAAAGGACCATGCTCCTACTTCCGTACTTTCCCAGTGAAATAAATGAGCTATAATTCACTGTAGCCAATCATTACAGGGGAGGGGAGAGAGAGAGATTGCAGGTTTGATAGATGGGCCCCTTCTTTCCTTACCTGTCCAGGTTTTCCATTTTCACACAAGAAGGTCTCGTATTCGGTGGCAAACTCAGGGGCATTGTCGTTAATGTCCATTACTCTGATGGCCACAATCGCCCTGGATATCTGACTGTGGTTTCCTAATACACAAAGTAAGATAGATATATAGTTAGATAGATAGAGAAGGAGAGGGAGAGATAGGAAAAGGTAGATAGATAAAAGACATTGAGCAAAGTATAACTGTATAAAACAAGGTTGCATATTAAGTCCCAGGTAAATTATGTGACCCAGTTTAAATGTCTTAATTTTTTTCATCTTTATTTTTAACTTCCTTCATTTCCTGGGCTGATGGGAGGACAGATGATAAGACACATCAATCTAAGTTTTAGCTGGTATCAGCGATGCAAAACAGGATTCTAGGCACCAGAAATAAAGACAAATATGTATATATATATATATATATCCCATTCAAAGCACTTTTGAAATCCCCTGTGCACTGAAATGTTTAAAACATGAGCGTTAAAACATGCATATTAATGAGTCAATGGCAGCTGAAGTCTAAAAAGACAATAAAAGCTAGTTTAATTAGATTAGATTTTGATTGGAATTATTCATCAGCGGTAATTGACAGTCCCTTTCGAGAGTCCCTGTAAACGATTGTATTTAATAATCAGTGGTGCAAATGCCAACTTTAAAAGCAATTATCTATTCATTTGGACCCCAGAGGGCTGTGTCACCGTGACCGATGACACCAGTGTTGTTTAGTTGGGGCCACACAGCTTGTCCCTGAAAAGAAAACTGCTATATTTCAAATGGGAATGACACACAGTCTCTTGATGTTTTGACATAGACATAAGATATGCTGAGCAGTGGGAATGTCTATTAGAGTGACAGTGGCCAGTTTGGATGCAGGCGGAACTGATTTAATGAAAACTTGGAAATTCTGCTCAGAGGATTCTGCTGAGTAGTTTTTGAAATCACGTGAATCTCGACACAAAAAGTAATTAAATGTTTTATCTGGCCTGAAATTGAATATAATCTTATAGTGGTAATTCATGAGATCCCTGTGTTTTTCAGGTGTTTTTTTTGGTTCCATCTTTGGTGCTAAGCGCTCATTGCTGTAGTGTTTCTGCTCTGCCCTTTCCAGAGATCACCTGTCAATCAAACAGTGTGTCCGGCACTGTGATGTCTTCTTCCTTGGATTTTCTGTTTCTGTTTTAGTTTCTGTAGGTGGTGCTCTTTTCTTTGTCTGTTCAGCCATGTTATATTAATTGGCCCAAGAGAGTACTAAATAGGCGTTTATTTATACGAAAACGTCATGGATTATTACTTTAATAGTAAAATATACTGTATATTTATTTTATTATTAGTTACAAAAATTAAACAACTAGCCATGGAATGGTGGACATATGCCCCAGAAATAAATGCCCACCAGTGGGCCCAGGAGACAAGTCGGAAAAGAGAGGTAAACAGAGAGGAGAGTTGAAATTGACAGTCTGATTGACAGTGATAGAGTAGGGCAGAGAGAGAACTAGAGTAAGAGCCCCTTACAAAAGTGACTTTGCCACAGCAGCAGCCGGGGAATAGAACCTGATTAGTCAGATGTCAAATGGTGCAAGGTGGCAGAACGCACCTCTGTTTGGGTGGCAAATAGCATTGGGATAGACCTGGAAACACATCTATTCCTTTTCACGCCAGAGAAGACACCCGCTTCCCCTCTCCGTCAGTGAAGAATAGCAAACTGCCATATTTATTTTGGTAAATTCTTATTAGGTGTACTCAGAGATGCCACTATCTCGAGCCACAGTTCCTTTGCCAATGGGCATGCAAATGTAGTTTACATGTATGGGTGCAAGATGTGACAAGACAAACACCTTATCGAAACGAGACACATTTGATTTATCCAACAGACTGCTATGATGGTGCATTGCATGGCCAGAACATTGTGACTGTGTTTTGGCTTTCATTTAGTCTGACAATTAATGTGAGTTTCCTTTGATTAAGAAAAGAGAGAGAGAGAGAGAGAGAGATAGAAAAACAAGCTGTGTACATTTCTGTTCCAATAGCTTTAAAGGGTACATTAAGTTTGATCACAAGATACACCCCCCCTGAAAAAATCGGCATGCAAATAAAGCCTTACATATGGTTTGAACTGTTTGTAGCTCTGCCTGCAAGATTTTCTACATCGTCAGTGAGTTTTGCGGTTCGCAGATGTTCTTTAATCTGTAATGGATGCTGGCGTTGGAGCAATCCACTGTGGAGTATGTCTTTAAAACTGTTGATTTGATACGTCTTAATGTTCTTGCACTTCCACAAATTGACTACTGAGCCGTTTAATTCAATCAAAACTCAGCAAATTAACATATTTAATGCCTCTGTGGATTCAAACACTAATTGTTTGTGCCATACTCTTGGAGCGATTAAAAGTGATGGTTTACAAAGCGTCATACTGTTATACAGAGGATTGTGTGCAGCAGGCCAGAGGCTCCTTTGACTGAAACATCCCAAACAAGTTCAGAAGACTCAGGTCTTCCTTGCAATTCTCAGTTTTAATCTGCCAATGAATGTCGAACTGCAGTGGGTTGATTCTAAAAACAGGAAATGACCATTCATTAACAATGAAGCGCACAGCGGGGAGGAGGATGGAGTAAGAAGAGGTTACTTACTGACTTCTGTGGCGGTCACAGTGATGTTGTGCCACATGTCAGACTCTCGGTCCAAAGGTTTTGCCAGTGTGATCTTCCCGTCATCAACATTGATATTGAACTGCCTCTCAAGGTCTGTGTGCCGATCGATGAAGTACCTACCAAGACAACCAATCATCAGAAATGTTCATGTCTAGAGTCCACACTACACTGAACACCACACCACTGAAGCATCCTACACAATCCCTTGGGTGCTGTGGCTAATGGGGCCTTATCCATCAAGAGGGACCTGTAGATTAATGCACATTAAAAGCAGTAGGAAGTCAATAATTATCATTTGAGGAGTAATTACATCCTTCACATTAGCAGCAGGGGGCATTAAAGCCCAGTAAGGTCCAAGAGGCCCTCCTCTTATCGCAGTGACGCCTTCCTCCTACAAAATAGACCATTAGTAAATGTTATGTCAGGGTCAGAGATGGGGTGTTGTTAACCCTGTTAGGGATCTGTCAACACAATGGCTCCCAAAGGCTTTGCATTAATGAGTTAGGACAGCATTATGTTGCACAGAAGCTCTAACAACAGAGGCTGGGTTACTGGGCAGGTGAGGCTTGAGGGGGTATAATAAATGTAATGGACATGAACCTTTGACCAATTTGTAATGTGTAACGTTGACTGATGCTATATGTCTTAGCCAAAATGCAAGGCTTGTTGTTTTGCAGCCTGAACATATACTAGCCTCACAGTACATGTGGTCAGACCCAAGTTCAAGTCTGAGTTGGGAGAAAAACGAGGGAAGTTGGTCTCAGAGGAGACAGATTAAGACAGAAGTACTTCCAGATGGCCACTCATGTCATTTTGCTGTGACTTGAAGCAAAATATGTGGTATTGTACAGTCTTATGAATACAGTGGCAATGAAACTCATGAAACTCTCCAGAAAACTCCAGCAGTGGGTATGAAATTGGAATGGACATAAAAGTGTATTTTCAAATGTCGCTTGAAACTGTGAAATGTATCTTTCATGTTGCAATGTGCACAGCGCCAATTTATTGGACAAACCCACACAAAATGGACAAAAAAATAATCTGTCGTATTGGTTCATCTTTCGTTTCACACATTTAATTTGCCATTATGTGTGACTGTCATAAACATCATACTCACCCAAAGCACAAGCCCCCCATGATTCACATGAGCTAATTAAACCATGTACCACACAAGTGCTTAGATAACTTCAGGACAAACTTTCCCTCTCTCACTGTCGCACTCTCACTTCCTCCCTCACTATCTCTCTCCCACTCTCCCTAAAACTGTTATTCAGTATGAGTCAGACTTTTTTTTCTTTCCCTGTCTAGCTTGTGCTCTTGCCATTTCTAATCCAATCCCCTATCCAATTCCCAGAGGTTCTCTTTCCCGACCCCCTTCCCCACGCAGACATCCCTCCACCACCAGTAGCCCTGCTCACCCCGTCTCCCTTCCTTCCTAACCCTGGGTCTCATCCCATCTCACAGTGGAACTGCTCATCCCTATCAGTGGAGACCTGTTGACAGGAGCCCTGCAGTTTTTATATGAGAGAGGGAGAGAGAGGGGGAGGAGAGAAGAGATACAGAGAGAGAGAGAGATGCAGAGAGAAATATAGAGAAAGCACCATAAAACACAAAGGCAAAATCACAACAACAATTTATATGAGGGGTGGGTAGGGGGTGCTGCTTATACAAGAATGGGGAGAAATGAAATAAATAAACCACTGGCCCAGATTCCAATTGTTGGGGAGATGTACAGAGCCGTGACATTTCCATTTTTGAGATGAAATGGTGTAAAATCCTCTAGACGCCGGGCTGGGAGAGGTCCGCAAGGACTCTCCTCCCTCCCTCTCTCTCACCCTGCAGACTCAGAGCACTTTCAAGACAGGCAGACAGCAACAAACCACCTGGGAGCAGCCTCTCTTCTGCAGACTGAGTGGATCCCAGTCAAACTCTGACAGCCTCACGTGCAGGCGAAGAGACAGACCCTGAAATGTTCTGCCACCTGTCAGTCAAACTGACAACGTGATGTGAAAAGAATTAAAGCAAATAAAAAATGATCTCTAGTGTTGAACGTGCAGGGTTTTCCTGAGTGTGATGCGAGCACGAGTGTGTGTGGATATTGTCTCTTTTCAGTCTTCACCAAGCCTTTAAATGGCATTGAACTGACCTCAATTGAGCAGTTTGCGCCAAATCGTTTACAGCAGTGTAGCATTCTTAAGGCAAGAGCAACCGACATCCAGAAATAGTACGTAAATAACATTTTATTTATATAGCTCTTTTTAAAACACAGTTACAAAGTGCTTCACATAACAGAAAAGTGAAGGAGGATACAAACACAATGAAAAGTATGTTAAAACAAACAAACAAACATTCAATAAAATGATCATGAAAACAAAGACACAACTTTACTTAAAAAAGGCTGACCTATAATGGACAAATGGTCATAAAAACAAAGATAAGCTTTATAAAAAAGGCTAACCTATAGAAATTAGTCTTTAGGTGCTGCTTAAAACCATCAACAGATTTGACAGATCTAACAAATTGAGGGAGGCAGTTCCAGAGAGAGCTAGAACCGTGAAAGCACGGTGACCTTTTGATTTGAGACTGGAGCGAAGAATGGATAAAAGGCCTAGATCGGACGATCTGAGTGACTGACTGGTGGGATAACGGGTCAACAGCTCAGTAATACAAGTTGGGGCGAGGCCATGCAGAGCCTTATAAGTGATCAGCAGAATCTTGATCTATTCTGAATCTCACAGGAAGCCAATGAAGGGAGGCACGAATTGGGGTGATGTGGGACCTACGGCTAGTTTTGGTTAACAGTCTGGCAGCCGCATTTTGGACCAACTGTAGGCGAGTTAGAGCAGCTTGGTTAAGGCAGGTGAAAAGGGAATTGCAGTAATCTAAATGTGAGAAAATTATGGTATGAATTAATAGTTCCAGATCTGTGGTTGATAATATGGATTGATGCTTCTTAATTGGAAACAACATGACTGAAATACTCAGCATCTGTATCACAAATAGATTGATAGCCAGCATGTGAGCTAATTAAATCATCAACATCCGTCATTCACACATCCGTGTGATAATAGTTGTACTGTGTGTCTTAAAACGGAGAAATAAAAGCTGAGAACTGAGATAACTAAAAGTGTTAATCCGCGAGATCCTAACTCTTTTGATTTGGTCTCCATCTTTGGTGCTAAGCGCTCATTGCTGTGGTGTTTCTGCGCTCCACTTCCCAGAGATCACCTGTCAATCAAACAGTGTGTCCAGTACTGTGACGTCTTTGTCCTTTAGATTTTCTGTTGATGAAGTTTGCACTCTTTTCTTTGTTCAGCCATGGTGGCTATCACAGCTCATGCTAACTACCCAGTTCTATTTATTTAAAAAAACGTAATACGCATGGAAGAGCCTGTGTGCTAGAGATATGATATATGATGTGAAAATGTATATGATTGATATATTGATATGAAAATGGCACATATCATTACTTTAATTATACAATTAAGAAATTCAATAATAGAAGATAATGTTATCTGATCTTGAAATCTAATTGGAGGGAAATGATGAGCCAAGCTGGAACACAACAACAAACCCACTGACAATGATTCAACGTAATGGCAAAATACTAAAACGACCTCCCGCTCCAGGAGGACAGAGACAGTAGTTCGATGATGGCAAGTATTTCTCTATGACCTCTAGTTATATGGCATATTGTCAATAAGAGACACTAAAGGTCATGCAGCCATGGAAGGGCGTGTGTGTGTATGTGTGTGTGTGTGTGTGCGCGCGCATGCATGCCTGTGTATGTGTGCACAGTAGTTGCATGTGTGTTGCATTTGTGTCCATGGGTGTGAATGTGTGAGACTATATGTGTTTGTGAAAACGGGAGACAAGTGGTGAAACGATTGAGAACAAATTCTGTTTTTGTTTCCGCAGAGAACAAAACGCCTCCATGACATTCCTGCTTGTTATTAGGTCAGTAATTCCACTGGGAGGATCACAGATGTAGAACTAATTTTGCCATCCCCTGAATGCTGACCAGTTTTGATGTAAGAACACATTTTATTCAGGTTGGATCCCCATGCAATTTCCCTCAAAAATCCCAACAAATAAATCCCAACAAATTATTAAAAGCAAGCCATTCATTCCAAAACCATCTCTTTTTAATGACTCCTTGTATTACCATATGCAACTTGTCAGCTGTGGTGGAACAGCATAGGAAAGCCTGAAGAAAGACACAGAATTACTCAACAAGACCTGCAACTCACTCCCCCTCACTGCTATGATCATTTATTATACGCCTTACCGGGGAAAAACAACACTTTACATTCATGCTGTTGAGGGAAACCTCAACGAAAAGATAAAAAGAAAACAAGAAGATGAAGGAAAAGATGTTAACCAAAGTTGTTTAAACCCCTTTTTGGGCTATGCATGTCACAGCACAGATATTTTGGAATAAAATCACAGTTTAGTTTCTCTTATCAAACAATGTGGGCCCCACTGCCAGATCTGAGTCAAATAGCATTTGTAGTAAAACAAGGAGATGTGCTCTCCCCACTCTGTTTGCCCTTTATGTACAGTAAATGACCTAGCTCAAGAAATTAAACAAGCCAATCTAGTTGGTGAAAGTGAGATTAACCTACAGAAAATGTAGAATATTGAATATTATGAGTTTGTGGTGTAAGAAATGGTGATTAGCGATTAACAAAGATAAAACTCAGATTATGCATTTTAGAAAGCTATGTGATCAACAGAGTGACTATACATATCAATTTAGATCTACATCTTTAAAGTAGACCTATTCATATAAATACCTTGGCTTTGTTTTTGATGAAAATATTCGTTTTAAGGAAGGCATAAAGGTACTAGTGGATTCAGCAGGGAGAGCACTGGGCTCTGTGATAAATAAAATGAAAGTGTATAAAGATGTGGGATTCTTAACCTATTCCAAACTCTATAATGCAGGGGTATGCCCAATTTTATTTGATGTTGCAGGAGTGTGGGGTTTTATAGATTCCCAAGAAAGCAATTACATACAAAATCGAGCAAGAGGCTTTCTCGGCGTATAATGTTTGCTCCTAAATTGGCCATAGGCTACAAGGTGACATGGTGAACCATACTTAGTAAAACAAAAATGTGAAATGATAAGACTATGGAATTGTTTAGTTGAAATACCAGTAATAGACATTTGGAATAAGACAAACCTCAGAACCTATGTCCAAATGAAATCTGACTACTCAACAGAACCCAACATTTCCTGTCATTTGGAAAAAAGCCAAATGTCTTTATGTGCACAGCTGAGAATCGGCTCCTTGCCTCTGGCACTGAGGTTGGTAGATTTAAGGGTTTACCTGAAGAGCAACGTTGTACAATTTATGATTTAGGAGATATTGAAAATGAATATCATTTTGTATTTCATTGCACTAGATACTGTGACTTGAGAAAACCTATGTTAGAAAAAAAGCAAGCAAAACATTCTGAATTATTTTGGTCTTGTGATGAGATTATGTTAGGATGGCTCTTTAAAGGGGACATTTTTTGTTTATATAGTGATGTGTAATAGAATTACTACGCTTTAGATAGGTCTATGCTCCTGTGTAGGCCTACAGGCCTATATAAGTCAATACTTGGGTTATTGTATGTGTTTTGTTTTTCTACTTGTTTCACACCTGTGTGCTTTTGTTTCCATTCATTCATACATTCATTTTGTCTTGTAAGCCCATGAGGGCTGGGCATCTTATAGATGCAGGACAATAAAGTAAAATAAAATATATCAATTAGCAAATAATTTTTAGCATTTGTTTTAACCTACGGTACTTGGAGTATTAGACAGGTGAGCTATGTGTATCAGTTAAAAAATTAGAAAGTCAATTAAATACACTTTTGATCGACAACTCATCGGACGCTATCTGAATTGCCCTGATACACCCATGTTGTTTGCCAAGTAGACTGTAGGTTTAATATAAATACTATTTAATCCAGGACTAACATGTACTATGATGCCGTTTGCACAGACTAATCAATGTATTTCCAACAAGAGTAGTATAAACAAATCAAGGAAAATGTTCTGACAAATCCAGCAGGAGAAGTCATAGAAGTCCAACAACCTGAGTGACTGTCCAAGCAATGCCAAATGTCACATTTGTGTTTGTTTGTGATCAGTCAGGTAGAAAACAACAAGAGTTCAGGTTCCAGAGAGAAGCCGTGCTAAAACAGTATTTGGTATGGAGAGCACCTGGAATCTTGTTTGGTTGGATGCATTAAGCACAGCTAGGGGGCGGTTTGTCTCCTGAGTGCAGAGGACATCGGAGCTCACTACAGCACTCGCCCCAAGCGGTTTAGGCTTAGACTGGTTTGGTCTGGTCTGGTCAGGGGCTTCAGCTGGAGAGTATTTCCAATCAGAGCCGGTTACTCAAGAGCTTGTTCAGATGGTGGAAGTCAGATTGATGTCTACACTAATGCTGCTATTACTGCAGCCACTACTCCACCATGGTTCCACCTTTGGTAACTACAGCTCTCTTTTTTTAAAACAATTTACTCTTACCAACAGAAACAAAAACAGAAAGCATGAGAGAAAATACAAAAGAGAGAGAGAGAGAGAGAGAGAGAGAGAGAGAGGGCAGAAAACAGGTATAGAAAAGAGTATTCACAAATCCCTGCTGTCGTTCGTTTCTTCAGTTATCGTTGACTGTGATAAGCTAGCCTAGTCTTATCTTAAACCCCTGATAGGCCAAATGGTTCGTCCTAGAGGGAGAGGAGGAAATTAAATGGGTTTCACCATGGAGCTGATTTTAAGGGCTACAACCAGCAAAGTAATTATTATTATACATTTATTTGCTCTTCAGCAAAGGTACATCAGTTTCATAAGTTCAACTTTTTAGATGCTATCTTAGTCAAAGTGTGGGCAAGTTTTTGTTGTTGTTGAATGTTATCTAAATTCTAAGAGACCCCTTTCTTTCTTAGCGGGTACATCATAGCTGTGTCTAATATTTGTACATTTGTTCACTGGCACATGGCCTAATGTTTCAGCACAGTTTAACAAGATTTAATAAGAATAGTCACATTTCCATAATTAAATTATATTTAGAATGGAATCTTATCCCATAAGCACAACCACTTGCATTCTAAATGCAATATGTTCAGAACATAGCCAAATTACATGTCAACACTGCCTTCACCCTGGTGAATATGGCAGCTTTCTCCTGGCAATGTCTGCTATGGACAGGTGGCTAAAGTGGAAGGCCCAGATTGTGTTTGCATTGGTAGCAATAGCTCTCCAGTGAATCCCCGAAACACACACATACACAAAAACACACACCTTCTTTTGTGTGTGAAATTGAAGAGAGGGATGAGGTGGTACAAATGCATTACCTCGTCATTGCTGTGGTAGCTCACACCACTGTAACTAGAAGCACCACTTCTGGTAATTCATCTTCTCCTGTCATTGAACATTTATTAGGATTTAGCAGAGATCCAAACTGCACAGGAGGAGAACCGGACCATGAATATAATATTTCACTTTCACTTTCAATCACCTCTGCTCTGTTTTCTGCAGAAATGATGCGCCTTTCACCAAAACAATGGACTGTCAAAAAACATCATTTAAAACAAACAAACATGAGCATGAGCAATATCTGTCCACGCTACAATTGTTGGATCTCAGCAATGGACACTGACACTGATTTGACCAAAGGATGCAAGTGCCTCACATAATTAAAATGGTTATAACGAATGCCAGCTACTGTATTCAGCACAGAAACTGGTGAGACAATGAGATATTACCACGTGTTTTGTCTTTTTGCCTTTTTTGACATCACAATCATGTTTTTAATGGTCTCGCAGAAATGTTAGTGGAATCTTTTTAATCCCAAAAACCTGTTGTTCAGATCTGTTTCAAATGTGTTACCTATCATGAACTTTATCAGTATTGTAGCATAGCCTATGTCTGTGTTGCTAAGCAAGAGTAACTAATTTTACCTGTAAATTAAGAGGGAATTTCATTGGTGTTTAGGATAGTATTAAGTGATAACGTAGAAAACCTGAGATTGAAATAAGAAGGGAAACCAACCGATTTCTTTATGAGGCTTTCCTCTGTTTACTAACGTCTTTTTTACACTGTCATTATCTTTATTGAATCCAAAAAGTTAGCAAGGCAACCAAACTGCAGAGAAGTAACCAATTTCAGTTGCATGTGGCTTTAACAAATTCAATAGGAGTGGTAACAAAAAAAGAAAAGAAAAATAGCAATTAATGGGGCTGAATCCAGGGTAGAGTTCATGATCAAGCTAACTTTTAGCATTGTCTCAGTTGCAACTTGCAAAATTAAGAGACTGATCAGAGGCCAGTACAGTACTAATTGTTGATGTTTGAAGTAAAGGGCTGAGGAAAAGATTATTAAAGATGATTTATTACTGTTCCATTGTCAGCCTATTTACAAGAAGGGGTAACTTGAAAGTGCTGAAACCTCTGAGGGGATTTCAAGAGGGCAGAACAGACAGAGAACATCAGTAAGAATGTAGCAGTAGGGTGTTGAGAAGCAGCGCTGAGGGAGTCTGCTCTACAACACTCACCTCAACTCTGTTCTGAGAACCTGCAGACTCCCCTGTGGTTTCGGGAAAGCTGCTACAGTTCATTGTACTTAAAGTGTCTCTTCAAAGAGTAAGCAGGTTTCTTTGATTAAGTTAAATTCAAAGGGTGGGCACCTCCTACTTGATCCAGTTTGTGGGACAAACATATGGTTGATGATGGTTAATAGAACCTGATTGTTTTGATGTGATAATATGATTATTACCGAAATCTGCACATTTTAACTACGATGGCAACCACACTACAACTAACAACAGTTTGTTGTATGGACAACTAAGAGCTCCTGGCTCTTTTCTATCCATTACTTCTTCCTTGGTAACCATAGGCAGACGAGGGGGGAGGCAAAATAATGGGGAGAAGGGACGTGGGTCTCAATGTAAAATTAATCAGAGTTTGAACTATTAAAACACATTTAATCAATAACTTGTTTAAGACCAAATAAGAGTAGTTCAATGAGAAGACAAGTACAAATGTTAGTTATAGTAAAATAGAGGGTTGTGAGGGTTGATTTAAATTGGTAGGGAGTGATGGTGTTTGGTCTAGATATTATGGGAGTTCTGGGTGAACTGGAGCATGGTGGATAGTGGAGTGTTTGTTCTTTTAAGTGATGGGTTCTGGATGGCTCTATGGAGGTATCTTTGTGAAATGAGTGATTGCCTATATTGTTTTGCATGATTTGTAACCGGTTAATTTAGTGATGTGAGGCTGTGATCCAGGCAGGTATGGTATATTCAAACAGTGACCGGATGTACTGTATGTGATGTAAACTCACATTGATCACCCCAATGTATGCTCTAGTCATTTCCTATGTATGTCAATTGTACATCCCCACAATTTAGTGTACATATCCATCGGTACTCCTTCAGTTTATGTTTATAATATTTAATACTTCAATTCTCACTGTATATATTCCCCATCTTTTATGGCTCTCAAATTGCTGATAATGTTTGACTGTTAACTATGAAGAATTTTGTATGCCTAATTCGCAGTGGCGAGCGGTCATAATAAGCTATAAATGCGGCGCATGCCTAAGGCATTTGAAAATGACGAGAGCATTTACATATTAAAATTACATTTTCATTTTTTTAAATTTCAATGTCTTATTTTATTCGAATTAACATAAACACGTCATTTAAATGTTTATTTCTTACTGTGCAATTGCCCAGCTCCAGAGGTCACCGCTCACCACTGCTGATTTGTAGTTGTTGCTTGCCATGCACTTGATAAATATCACCACAATTTTATGTACATATCCAT